>CM076581.1:1417312692-1417464363 GCA_034641835.2 Pinus albicaulis | reverse complement strand
TACATAAATCACATCATAGGTCTGATTTTCTATTTTTTATACTTGTTTTCACCTAATTCCTTTAGAAGTTACACTACATAGGCTTCAGTCACATTCTGCATACTCTAGGTCATGGGAAATCAACAATTTTAAGCCTAGTCGAGATTGGAGGAACTGTTTAATATAGCTAGGATCATTTTTTTGGCCTAAAATTTGATATAGGAGTTTCACATGACCTAATATAGAAGATTCATCCCTCCTTATTTTTACGCACATCCTTGAAATTATTCATTTTAGGGCCTAAATCACTGCTTTTCCCCACCCCTTTGAGTCAAGAAGTGAAGTAAAGTTGTTGTTGTTGCTTAGAATGAAGGATATACCATATAGCATCAGTTAAATTTGATTTCTTGCTACTCTCCAACTTTGGGATACCTTAGGGTATTCTTATTGTTGTAGAAAATCCCTATATTGTTGCATTTCCCCACTAAGGAAGGAGAATATAGGCCATATACTTGCCGAGGTTATTTTATCTGCTGCTGAGATGTTTTTTTACATATAATGAGCTGTTTTAAATTTTCATTATCATGATTTGTTGAAGCTCCACATTGGTAATAACTCAAAATATTCCCAAAAGTGTAGTTGTTCCCATTTCAGGATATTACATAGGACATTTGCGGAATAAGCCAATGGGCTTGGAGGCATGGCCATCCCACGCTCGGAGAGTGATCGTGGAAGGAGCCAACTCAGGTGATCCAAGTTTCTTCCAAACCAAAGCAGACATCATGCAAGTGGATGCCCCCTCATCAATAATGCATTGGGAAATGTTAGCGTTCCAGATCTTGACTGGGATTTGGAAGGAAACGGAAGTAGGGAGAGGAGGATGTTCTGACTGGTGAAAATAAAATACTATAAATCGATCTTCAGAAGGATATAAAGTTCCCATGGTAGATATTAGAGCTTTTATTTGTGAAGTGCACGACGGGAGGAGTTCCAGTGTTGAAATTGGAGCAGAGGATTGTGCCAAATCATCGACTATGCTATACAAATGGGCTGCTTTTCCAGAAGAAGCATTTCGGCACAGTGGTCCCTTAGGGAACCTGGTATGAACCTCCACCCTAGGATGAGGGATCTGCAAGGGACCCTTAGGTGTTGAAAGAGGCTTTAGAGAGACTGAAGGAGGCGGATCGAGAATAGACGTAGCAGGAGGCTTGTTGTACTAACGAGACCGAGTCTGAAGATTGATGTCTATGGTTAAAGGTTGATCAGAGTTTATCATGAGAATCTGGTAATCAAAGGTACCAGACGGAATAGGTTGAGTGGCCACCTGACCTTCAGGTGGTTGGGTAGCCACAAAACCTTGATGAGGGAAAGGAATAGTAAGCACAGCCAGCTGGCTAGGCGCAACACTGGGAGGGACAGAAGGGGAGGCTTGTTGTCCACGCAATGTTGCTTGAGACTCCCATAGCTGTCGCATATGTGGAAAAAGAGGACAATCATGCGTGTAATGGCCATGAACACTACAACAAGAATAAGGCTTTTTCGTGTGAACAGGCCTATCCTGCTTGGGCTGTGTGCCCTGTTGCTGTTTTGTAGTGCGAGGAGAATTACCTTGATTAGGTCGAGGATTACCAGGGACAACTTGATTTTGAGTGCCTTTCCTCTTCTTTTTCGAGGGAAGAGAATAAGTCGCGCCCTGCTGTGCATGCACCTGATCCCGAGGGGGCAGTGGTTTCTATTACGGGGGTTGAGAAGGAAAGAGAGGAGGAGGTGCTAATGCTGGGGGAGCTGGAGCACTATTGGATTGAGGGGTCCTGACCCAGGTTCGATGTGCAAGGGTTTCCAACAAATCCCTATACTACTGACCCTTTCGGCAGTGACCTGCTTTCGCAGGTCACAGTCTCACCCGAAGTAGTATGGGTGGGTGTTGGAACCATTTTTTCACACCCTAAGAAAGGATGGGTAAGGAAAGCAAGGCCGCGTCCTGTTTCTTTAATTCCCAGATTACCTTGTCTTGCATCAGTTTAAATATGTTGCTATTAGATCTATAGTTATAGGCTTATTATATCATCAACACAACAGTACACAAACAGAGCATAGCAGATCTAGATCCAAGAGCACAATACACAGATATTTTTTAGTTTAAAGACAAAAAAAACATAACATAGGATTTATCAGCAATTCACATAATAGAACTCACAGATTCAGATCTCTAACAGTTCTTCGCATTCATTCATTTGTCAACCTTTCCTTACAATTCCCTTCCCAACCTGCGTACACAGCAGTAGGTTCTGCACATAGCTGGACTAGGATCTCCGTGCACACATCCAGTAGGAGTCCGTTCCCCAAAACCCAAACATACTGCTTAAGCAACAGATCGCATCAATATCTCATCAATTGCTATCCTTTTCGATACAAAATACATCTATATTTATAAAAATCTAGCTCCGACTTTCCTATGGTTTGCAACCCATGGTTTTTGGACCCCTAGTTTACCCCTTTGACCCATTACAATGTGTTTGGGGCTTTGACCCACCCAAAAACCCCTGCGCTATATTAAATATAATCCAAATTAACCAAAAAGGACCATTTTCATAGCTTGTTAGGAGACCCCATTCCAACAATCTCCCAACACAATATTGTGACTCGTCCCGAGTCACTGCACTGGTGCATCATCGATTAGCACACGCAAGGTATCTAGATTGTAAACAAGTGGAGGGAGTACCACCTGACTCTGGGATGAAGCATCCTATGCAAGAGTGACCATCTTTTGGGAAGGTGGGTCGTCTGTAGCCGTGGTAATACTTGCCAGAAACTCATTAAGGCGCTTAGTTGCACCTTCAATGTCATGTGTTAACTGGAGGGCCGAAGTAGTCTAGGGCTTTAGACATTCAGTTATGGCATGTTGTTTCTATCAGAGTTTCGTAATCTCATCCTAGAGGTCATTGTTGGTTTTCATTCGTGCCAAGCGCTAGGCAGGCACCAAGGTAGAGAGCGTAGCATTAATTTTGTCAACGACCTTTTCACGCTGTCGTAAGTCTTGAGTAATTTGTTGGAGTATTGGATCGCGCTGGACTCAAGTCAAAAGCTGGATGGCCGATTCCATTAGGGTGGTACCTTGAGCAATTTTCTCCATGATTGCTACTGTTGCTTCTGTGATAAGGGTGGTCCGCTGGGCATGGACTGCCGGGGGCATGTCGGGCTACAATCTGGACTGTAATTCCGAAATCTCCAGGTGGGAGGCTTTAAAAGCAGAAACCAGTTTCTCCACTTTTATTTTAGATGTATCCTCAAGCATGATGTCCTTTGTCACTTTTTTGAAGAGCTGGTGGATCATAGTCTCGAGTTCTTTTTGTTGTGACTTAGCCCGGACCACTTCAATAGTTTTCTACGTAATAGTGTGTTGGGCAGCTGCCAATTGGTGGGTGGTGGATTGGGCGTGGTCACTAATATCCTAGGAGACAGTGTGGAGAAGGTTGCCTAATGCTACGTAGGGCAACTGAGCGAGGTCTAGATGGATTCCTGTGCCTTCCGGGGGATGTGTTGCAACTAAGGTACTGGAAGGGATACTCCAAATTCAACCAGCCTCCCTGACTAGTGCCCTGCTACTATCAATGGAAGGAAGTGATGCCTGGCCTTCACAAGATGGAGGTGGAGGCACTTGGATCTGGAGAACTTAGAGGTCTTCCTAAATAGAGGCGACCTCGGTCTACCACTGAGCCATGATAAGTGCCCACTTATCCTCTGTAACCAGGGTGACCGCATCCGCGATCTGCTCCAGATCTTCGCATATTAATGTGACTATCGCGTCATGGTGCTCGCGATGGGCTTGCTATTTCTTCCTTGTTCTGGATGCTGATAGTCCCGTCCTCTTAGTGCCGAGAGGAGGGGGGTGGTGGTAGCAACTAGGTTCAGAGTTGTATCTGGCTGTGTCTGTAGCAGGTTATCTTCGGGCTTAGCTGTAACTGATGCTGGCGTGCTGGGGAGGCCCTTTTTCCAAGCGAAGGGCCACAGTTTGATCAGTAGATCAATTTCCTCATTTGGTACCATATAAGGGATTTCTACCCACGTTGGGCTGGCCAGACTGCGAATTCGGACCTAGTGCATAGTGATCTGAAATGCAAAAATATGCTTGTATTTTTCATAGATAGTGGGGGAGAGTCGAGGTAGGAGTTGATGGCAGTGGCGACACTGCTCTAAAAGAGGACCCAACAGACCTTGTTATCCTCAATACGCTACTTATCCTTGGAGTCCCAAAAGTGAGCATATTGACCGCCTTCGCACATCCCCTCGCAGAGTTCGAGAGCAACCGATTCTTCTAGTTTTTCCCAGGCGACTAGAGCTATGAGGAATAGTATCCATGAGTAGAAGAAAGGTGTCCCATACTCTTGAGACTCGCAGACATTAGCAAGAAATTCTTCGCACAAGTATTGAGCCCAATTAAAAGACACACCCTTTGTGCACTGCCCAACAAGCTTGATGACATAGGCAGGGACAGTCACAACCTGGCACTTCCGCATGAGTTTGTAGGCTAATAGTCGAGTGCCCATTTGCATAGCAGGGTCGTTGATGGTTCGGATCACAAACCCTCGCTCATTTCGCTGGACCACATAGGTGTTCCAGACATACAGAGCGGTAGCGGCTTCATATTTCTTTCCAACTTTTTCAAGTGGGTGTGTCCCCTACATCTGGAAGCCCTGATCTTGTGGATCAACTCGGCATCAATAGGGACTCTGTCATGAATCCATAAACAACCATTGTGAATGAGGGCAAGTAACTAGCATGCCAATCGATCGGTGATATTGTAGCGGCCGAAATAGGGCATGTGGAGAAAATTCAGGAGTCCGGATCCTGCCAAGACACATACCCATCATTGAGGTATTACCATGATTCCATCATCCTCATAAATTGTGTCAAAGTATAATGTAGAGGTCAATTCCGAAAAAGCGTCCTATTCCATCAGATTATGATCATCAAATTTGACCTCATGGAGGCATTTGCAGGAATCCCTGAAGACGAGGACCTCACCTGGGGTCAGCGGAGTCTGCAGGTAGGTGATCAGACCATCCAAATTTTTCGGTATCTGCATAGATGGTCTTCGTGGTCGAATGTAGTGGGGTAACTAGTTGATTGGGTTAGCTGGCAGAGCCCCCTCCTGCTCATCTTATGTTGACGGCAGAGACCTGGGATTTCGTGGGGAAATTCAGGGTTTATTTGCTACCTCAGGAGGAGCCCTCGAGCTTTGAGCTTTCTCCTTGCCCTTCCACGTGGTTCTAGGGGGAGGGACTTCCTCCAGATCTGGCTCATCTTCTAGAACTTCTTCAACTTCAGGCTCAGTTGGGATGGAGGGTTCAGGAGGGGCAAAGGTCAACATCCTTGCACGAAAAATGAATCCCGATCTGGGTGGCTGCTATCTGACAGGGGAGATTTACCAGTCATGGGAGGGAGGCCGCAACTATAATGTTTTTTTTTGTTCAACTTCTTCTACACGATACTTAAAGTAGGTTTCCTGTTCACCCAAGATAATACCGCTAACTCGATCAACCTGACGACCTTTAAAATCTTATTGAAGGAGAGAGAGGGATGTCTCGTGCAAGGCAGGTTTTCACAGGACAGATAAAAATTCCCCGTAATTCATCTTGTCAATGGTTCAAGGGCCGCACCCTTCAATGGTAACTTCTGCTTCTCCCTAGAAGGTACAGTTCCAATGGCTCGTTGTTGCTTTCGCAGTATCTTAGGCGTACTTATTACGCTAAGGTTGTTAATTTGTGACATTTGCCTGGCTTCCCCCAACACAAGCTTGCCGCCTAAGTAGCGCTTGGCCCGAGACCAAGAGACCTTTATCCTTTGTTCACTATAGTTTTAAGGAGGGTTGATGTTGGCATCAACTTCTTGACCCCTGTCACCAACGCACAAGGGGCTTGAGGCAAGGGACCACTACTTGTGGAATCAACAGGTGTTATAGGGAATTTGTTGCTTATTCGAGGGTCTACCCATCCCTCGCTCAGTGTAGGTCTTAGTTTGACTCCCATATTTTCCTCAGGGGCCATAATGAGAGATTCCTTAGTGATACGAAGACAACGCAATGTGGAGGCTTCTCCTAGCTAGTTCTGCCAAGCTTCTAGATCCCTGCTGGAATCCTCAGTATCTTCCTTGTGACATGGTATCGTTAAGTTATATATATCAGTCCCCTTCTTGGGTATAGGTCCTGCATAATATTTGTCTTCCACCGGGTCTAGTAGTACGACGACTCATCGGCCCTGGTTTTCAAATATCATGCTGCATTTTTCTAGATCGATAATGTCCCCCATGTTCATAGCTCAGTCTAGCCCAAGGATCCAGGGTAGGGATCCACATCTTCCATCATTTCTATTACCTCGAAGTTGGCCAGGATCCTTGCCCCCATAATATCTACCATGACACTGGGAAGTATACCCAAAGGAATGATCCTTCTATGATTTTCCATTCAAAGCTGGATGGTGGATTGTTCCAGCTTAGGCTTCCCCATGCGTTGCCAAGTGTGCTTAGGTAGGATATTGACGTCCGATCTGAGGAATAAGATAACCTAATCCATTCGATAGCCGTGGATCTGGACTATCAGTCACATCTCCCTACTGGTCTGACGCTAACTTTTGCGCAACGTATGGACATCCTTAATGCTAGTCATTCTGATATCGTGCATTGTACATTTTTCCAGTAGAGCCTGTAGGTTTCGTACTATTTGAGGGTTTTAGAGCAGCCCTATACATGCTTGTAAGAATAGTTTAACCTCCTCAATTACTGCCTCATCGCCCAGGTCTATGGACGACGAGTCTTTAGTTTCAAGGAAGTCCTTACGGGCGTCCTTAAACATTTCACTTACTTTGCACAGGTCAAGACCTTCTTGGTTGCTAACTGCCTTGCGGATCAGTTTATCAGCTTCATCCTTCTCCTTAGCCCCTCTTGTCGCCAATCCATTTCATTTTACTACATTTACCTTTGCGTTCGGACCCCTCAATTCGGTGTGGACACTTCGCACCTTCTGCGCAGATGAAAGTTGCTTTCCCCATATCTTGGTTTCTAAGGCTGGGCAGTATTCTAGGGCATGGCCCAACTGTCTACAATACCCATAGGACTGACGTATATGGTGTAGGCAAGCTTTCGCAGAATGCTCTGTGCCTCCATATTTATAGTAGATCAATTGGCCTCGACCCCGACCTGCGCTTCCGCTTTGGCACCCATCCCTTCTCCCTGGGGGGGATTCATTCCTACCTGAGGGGGTTCTTGGTGAGGTAGGATCCTTTTTCATTACCTCTTGATGGCCTTGGCAGTATTTCTCCTTAGGGCCAATTGACTGGTAATGCTGGCACCGACGTTGCTCTAATGCGGTACTTGGGGTGCCCAGACAAGCCCCTAGGTTAACCTCATGCCACCTGGCTGCACAACTTCCTCTGTGCCTCAGCGTAGGTTCCCTCAAGCCCCACTGTTCTGGGCCATACACCCTTAGTCCATGTTCCGTGCCAGCTTGCAGATTCCAATTTTCCTGGTGCATGGCCTCAATTTGCTCCCAAATATGCTGGACCTCTAACGTAGCCCTCTTATGAGGCGTAGCTTCTAATTTTGTAGCAGCTTCCAGGGCCTTATTTTGCGGGTCAAAGGCCTGGTGATCCATACTTTCTAGTACCGGATCCCTTTCTCAACATCCTTCAGGTCCTGACAATGGAACCATTTGTTGGCTTGAGGAGTCCTAACCCAGGTTTGATGTGCAAGGTTTTCCAAAAAACCCCTATATTGCTGGCCCTTTCGGCAATGACTTGCTTTTGCAAGTCACAGTCTCACTCGAAGTAGTATGGGTGGGTGCTAGAACCAGGTTTCTGCACCCTGAGAAAGTATGGGTAAGGCAAGCAGGGTTGCATCTTGTTTCTTTAATTCCCATATTACCTTCTCCTGCGCAGGGTTAAATATGTTCCTATTCGCATCCATGTGCACTAGATCTACAACCATAGGCTTATTATATCATCAACACAACAGTACACAAATAGAGCATAGCAGATCTAGATCCAAGAGCGCAATACAAAGATCTGTCACAGCTTAAAGATAGAAAATACATAACACAACATTTATCAGCAATTCACATAACAGAACTCATAGATACAGATCTTTAACAGTTCTTCACATTCATTCATTCGTCAACCTTTCCTGACATTCCCTTCCCAACATGTGCACACAGTAGCAGGGTCCGCACAAAGCTGGACTAGGATCTCCGCACACACAACTAGCAGGATTTTTTTCCCCAAAACCCAAACAGACCACTTAAGCAACAGATCACATCAATATCTCATCAATTCCTGTCCTTTTCGATACAAAATACATCTCTATTTATAAAAATCTAGCTTTGACTTTCCTATGGTCCACAACCCATGGTTTTTGGACCCCTATTTTACCCCTTTGACCCATTACAATGTGTTCAAGGCTTTGACCCACCCCAAAACCTCTCTGCTATATTAAATATAATCCAAATTAACCAAAAAATACTAGTTTCGCAGCTTGTTAAGAGACCCCGTTCTAATAGCACCAGGTTGTGGATACTGATAAAAAGGAGGTTGGGTAATAGTGTGGTAAACAGGAGGTTGGGTAAAAAGAGGACGCATGCCATATCCTGGATACGTGCTACTGAGAGGGGGAAAAGTGCAGGAGGTGCTGGCCCCCCCTTGAGGAAAATCAGAGCCCATGGGAGGTTGAGTAATGATGACGACACAAACATGACACAAAGGCAAAAGAGACCGAAAATGGCAGGGAGGTGCGAGATCAATTGATTACAATGTCTAAACAAGGGCGGAGAGGTGAAGGATCAATTGATTTCAATGTTTTAGAATCTTTGCTTGGCGGTGTTAACCAAGTCCTTTTTCGCATAGGGTGTGTGTGTATAAAACTGTGTAAATTTTAATTTTTAAACCCAGAATTTTGTAGAGAAAAATAAAAAGTGTGTTGTATAGTTGTAAATAAACCTGCAAATGACAGTATATAGGCCTGCAAAAACAGAAAATAAACAGCTAATAGTGCAATAGTCTAAACCCAGAGAGGCGGGTCTCTCTACAACTAGTCTATAGGTGAGAAAAAACTAAGCAATACACACTAAAAAACCAATAGATATAAGGTCAAGAGGGACAAGGATCTAAAAGACAAGGTCTACTAGAAAGTGGTGCAGAAAACAACAACAAATTAGAGGAAAAATTGTTGTAAAAGAGGTGGCGAAAGACTATCTCCTGAAGGGAAACAGAGTGAAACCTAGAGGAAAATCCAAAAAAAGCTAGATGAGGTGATTTGGATGGATAACAAGCTAATCTGAAGCAGATCTGAAGGTGAGGTATCAGATCTGAAAAAATGGCTGAAGAATCTGAAATTTCAGACAACGTACAACAGAAAAAACTCTTCCACAAAACGTGGAGGGTACTAAAGCCCTAGGGGGCTAGGTTCCCACTTATTTGAGCAAAACAAAAAAAGTTCAGGTCCAAAATGGGTAGAGATGAAGGATAGAAAACCCTGAACAGAGGCTCAGACAAACCCATAAAACTATCAGAAAAATCCCTGCAAAAAGTCCAGGTCGCAGTTTCTGACCTGTTTTCAGTAGAGGTCACAGTTTTTGGGCCGAAATGTGCGTCCTGAGGGTCCAGGTCGCGGGTTTTGGGCCAAAAGTTGTGACTTGCACTTTCGGCACTCTCGGCGGCAGGTTTGAGAAAAATTTGTCGTCTCAGCTATGGTTGATGTTTGTCACCTGCGCAATAGGTCCGAAAACACACAGAAGTCATAATTTTTATCGTTTTAGGGTTTTATAGGTTAAAAACAACATCAAAAAAAAAAAAACAAGGGGTTGAAGAGAAATCCTAGGGTTTGAAACAGCTGGATATGCAAGGATCAGAAAAACGACAACAATCGTAATCGTAAACCAGTGTGGAGTCACCAGTTGTTAATATAAATGTTAATTCCAAGCATACGAAAAAAGACCACTTTAGCTGCGCATAAAAAACAACCCTAACAACAAATATGGCTACCAATATCCTTAGATCTGCAGTTAGGTGATCAAGATAAATGCTACAAAAATCTAGATCTATGCATTAGAAGATATTAAGCAGTATAAAAAAATAAGATTTACTCATTCCATCCAATAGAAAAGATAAGAATATGTTGAATGAATTTTGTATCAATGGAGCCTCGTAGAAAAACACAAGAGGGTGTTCCCTGTTCTCCTCAATGGGATGGGTTCTTGTAAGTCCTCAGCACTTCAGATCTAAAATTCCTCTCTCTTGATGGTGTATAAAACCCAGACAAAAAATGGTAGAAAAATATGATTATGATGGTGGATCAATATTCAGACCAAAAGTATAGATCCATAGTGATCTTTAGGCAAAAAAAGGTGGTAAATGAATGGTAAAACCCTTCTATTTATAACAAAATATTGAGTTAGTCTAGATATTGGTGCATAATTAAAATATTATTAACCAAATCAAGATCCAAATTTTATGGAATATTTTGTTATATTTGTTGGAGGGAAAAGGAATATGACTTGGGTCAAATCCCTTTATTTGTAAATAATAAATAAATAAATGATTTAGTTATCATTTTAAGGATGTGGTTGAGTAATAATCAAATAAATAATGATTTATTTAATTATTTAAGGGTGATTTAGTCATATTTAACAAAGAATATTATTTAAATAAGGTTTAAATAATTATTCTTAGAAAATAATAAAATAAATAATGATGTATCTATTTAATTTTCTTGTTTTGGGTTAAATATAACCAGGAATATTAATTAAATTATGTTTAACTAATTATTCCTTAAGGAAAATAAAACAAATGTATATTTATTTAATATTTCTTCATGGGGTTTCTTGTTTAGACCATAAACAACTTAATAAAGGTGGTTTACTAAGTTATTTTCATAGTGATAGCAATTTTACTTATGGTAAAATTGGTCTTACATGGTGTGCTTGGGTCCATATAATGGTAATAGGTTAGATGAACAAAAAATGGTGTAACATCCTCACCCTAGAAATAATCATCCACCTCATATATACCTTCCATAACCATCAATACACCTTAATCCCCGTATCCATGAGTCCAAGACCTTCCTAAGCCACCTTAGCGCCTTATCCTTTGCCTACAAAATAGAGTATTTACAAGCATAGTTAGGTCATGAATGGATGCATGATTAAAAGCATGATCATTAAAGTATGAAGTAGTTAGAGTGTGTTTAGCCATTTGGCACATAAATTTTTGATTATATTAGTCTTCTTTCTGCAATTTCAATTAAACAATTTAATTCATAAATGTTGCCTAGTTTGCTTCTATTTCATGCCATAGCCTACATTGTAGATTTATTTCTTTGCAAAATATCTAGATGTATCTTATTCCATTCAAATAGTCCTTTGATTTTTGATAGAGTAATGGTTTTGAGTCTCTTGTGATTCTATGCCTAATTACAAAGTGTGACAAACTTCACTTAGAAAACATAGGAATAACACCCTTTCGTAGGACTCAGAAGAGGAAAACTTGAGTATAATACATATGTTGTGTATATAGCATTGTCACCTCCAAGTTTGTACGAACCCCGAGGTGATAAAGTAAAGTAGAGTAGCCTCTAGGATTTGCAGCACTTGTGGTGCAATACCAGGGCTCACTAGTTCCAGCATTTCCTGTCTGTGTTGGGGCGAAGGTGGTTAATTTCGATGTAGAAATAGTTGATGCCAACTCGGATTATAATATTTTTTTGGGTAAACATTGGATTTATGACATGGATTATATTGTATCATTGTTATTTCAGATCATATGATTTCCCCATGAATGAGGAATTGCTACTATTGATCAAATGTATTATTATCCTAAAGAACCCAATGCATCTCTTGATTCTATTGTTCCCTTGGTGATGAATTCCAAGCCTCGTGTGGAGAATTTAGGAGTTGAAATGTATTCCTCATTGATGGCTAATTTTGATATTCCTTATTGTAATATTCCCAATTAGTACCAAGCTAATGGGAATATTCAATTTTTTTCCATTTTTTGTTGTATGAATAAATGTGTAAAGGAGGACAATAAAAACTCCTAAAACAACAAATAACTCAATGCCACATGTGAAGAAGGCTAAATCTGGGCTAACTAAATGAGCACCCTTAGGTGTGAAAGGGGCTGAATGTTTTGATTGGGTCAACCATGACCAAATCAACAACACTGTCTTGGAGGTGTGGCCATCAATGAGGCACAACACAGTTTTAGTTGGAGGTGACTCATGTGAAAATAACTATTTCATTGAGATGGTTTAGGGTTTTGCAAGCTCTAAAACTTATAAAAGGAGGAGGATAGTAGCATGTAAAAGTTTTTTGATGATTATGTTATTTCTAAATATTTTGTTTGTTTAGACATTTATTATTATCCTTGTTGTTTAGCAGAGAATAGCATTGTTTAGCACTGGGTGTTCGTGATCGAGAATCCTACCTCTTTCCTTGAGAGGCCTCTTGGAAGAGTCTTGCATTTCTTGTCCACTATCAGAAATTTTCCCAATATCTTCTTCCAACTACAACATAGATCATGTTGAGGGTTTGGTTGTCTTTGTAAGCTATAGCAAGTGGAGGCTAGATCTACATATATCTAGGCCAATATGGTGCCTCTTGTCAGTGGGGAAGGCTTCTATCCCATTGGAAATAGAGTATTGGATGGTTTGAGCTACATTTTCAAATATTGGCTTGAGGCCAAACATGTTCTAGAGCCTACAACGTATTTTTCCTTCCAGGACCGCATTATTTGCAAGGGTACAGTTGCAGGGTGTTTTGGCACACTTTTCGGAGGATTGGTTTTCATGTGAATGGGGATCTTCCCTTCACATTTGAGATCCATTAGCTGGGATCCTTATATTGTGTTTATTAGAATAGATCTGAAGCTGCATATTTTCTGAATATTTCTGCAGATATGAATATTTAGATCTCAGATCTATTCCTTGTACTTCACTTTTTGCTCAAAACCCCAAGGGGCATTTGAAGAGTAGCGTATCGAGTGTATAGATATGATACAGATCTAATTTTTTTTACACAGATCTTCTCTAGATCTGAATTCTAGTCTACAGTTGTTTTCAGCCAATAAAATAATGCTTTCAAGCTCATTCAGTCATAATATATGGTTGTAGCACCCCATTTTTTAGGATTTATTCATTATTGTTTAATATTGCTGCTTATTCCCATTTGGGTATATTACAGTGCTATCAGAGCAATCATCTTGGCAAAACCTATGATTTATAAGGAACCAATATTTCTTTTTAGGAAGGGAAAGATAGAAGAATTTTGATTACACAGAAGACAAGGGTAAAACCCATTTATCTGGAAGAATGAAAGGGAAAGGTTTCTCAAAAAAATTGTTCCAAACTATGCATGAGATGAAAAGAGAAATCATGGGAATGAGGAAGGAAGGAATTGTAGATCCTTTGAAGATATTTTCACACGAAGAGAGCCCCAATTCTTCATATTATGTTTGTGAGCATTCATCCATACAACCAGATCTACAACGTTGTAGCATGCCTACATTCCTAGCAAGAGAAGAAGCAGAAGGAGAGACACCAAAAGCGGAGACTCTTGGTGACTATCTCCAAGAATATGAATGTCGGTCTGAAAGATTCAAAAAGTGCCTAAGCTTCCCATATTTTTCTCAAATTAAAGAAGAGAGAATATCCAACATATAAAAGAGAAGAAGAGGGTGCATGCAACACACCCTGGGTAGGACTTTTCTACCCACATTTGATGGATCACCTAAGAGCTCAGCCAATTCTTGGGTAAAGGAGCTAGACACAAATTTCTAGTTGCATCAAGTTTAAGAAGAAGAAGCCATAAGAGTAACAGTGCTGCACCTCCAAGGTAAGGCTTATGCCTGGTGGTTATTTGAATCTTCTTCACTGAAAAATGTAAATATCTCTACTTATGCAAAGTTCACTAGGAGGTTAGTGAAAAGATTTAATTTTAAGCCATATGAAAATTCTTTGGGTAAAAAAACTAAGCCCAATAATTCACAACCTTTGCATGAGAGTCAATGGAAGGATCCATGAGGATAACTCCATTCTAGAAAATTGTTGAGGGGGTTAAAGATTTGCTCCCTGATTTTCCAAGGGAAAAGGCCCCACTTCAATAAGAACATTCTTCTCAAGAAGAAGACATGAGGGTTCCTTTTTCAAGAGGAGATCAAGAGAAAGGATCACTTAATGAGGAGGAATTCTCCATTGATGAGGAAAAGGAAGAAGAAGAGCTGGAAAGATCCTCTAGCGATGTGATAGCAGGAGGACATCTATTTCTATTGGGAGATGGAGGTGAAGCAATTTCTTCCACTAGGAGGACTCTTGTATCTTTGCAAGAAGCCCCCAAGGATCCTACACATGGAGATAATGAGCAACATGTGTCTATGATGATAGATAATGAGACAAAACAATGGAGGGAATGTGGTACAACATTGCATATTGTTTTGGGAACACACACTATGACAGGTCAGTCCTTTGTGATCAAGAATCTTGACACCAAGGAGATGTTGGGTGTTCATGAGTTAACTACATCTAAAGTAAGAACCTTAGAGTTTGGAAACTTGTAGAAGGTAGAAGAAGAAGAACGGAGGAAGGATCACAGTGCTATCATGATAGGAGGTGACTCACTATTACATGGAGGAAAATACGGGGAAATTTCTCCAATCATAAGCACTCTTGCATCCATAAGAGTGATACCCCATTATCATAAGAATTCCACATAGAAATCAGAGATGGTTTTGCGTAGTGGAAGCAGTCATAATATATTCCCGTATGTTATTCACATGGGAATGACCCATGAGACATCATTATCTTGTGGTAAACCACCTAGGAGACCACCTAATTCAGATTTGGTGAAAGATGTTTCATGCATAGATGCTCCTTTCATAGATCCAAGGAGGAAGGAAGCACTAGAAGACCATACTACAGTGCTGAGAGTATGGGGAAAGCTCAAGAGGAGGAAAATTATTTTTCCCTTATCACCGTTATCCATTCTCTCATCTCATACTACGCTAATAAAAGATGCTGCAAGGATGAAGAATGATACAATCATGGAGTAAGGAAGGCAATCCTTGATTATGAAGAATCAGAAGACAAACTCATTTGGACAGAAATATTACATAAATGATAGGAGATGGTGGTCACACATGCATACTTTGGCAAAACCAAGGAGGTTTTGGATAGATGATAACCTTCCACTTTTTTACTTCCATTTCCGAGTTTTTGGTTTGGGTATGTCTAGCTCTCTTGGGGAGTGTAGAATTAATGCTGCTCTTGCCGCTCTAAGCTTCGGGATATGATCCCATTTATTGTATGATGAAAGTGTGAGCAAATGCGGTAATAATTGTGCGTGATTTTCTCTTGGTTAGAGAGATGTCTTTGCGGAAGGGAAGAGACTATGCAAAAATTATTTGTGAGGTGCTTCAGTTCTTTGCACTAATTGACTTGGTGGCCGATTAGATTGCATAGTCCGCATGTTATCCTAGGTTGAACATGGGTCATGCTTGGTAGGCACACCTTCCTAACTTGCCCATTATGCTAAAATGGGTATGGAGTAGACTGCCTAGGGGTGTTCTGCCTTCCTTGTTGGTCGTTAGGTTTCAAGTTGATAAGGTCCCACCATTTTGTCTCTAATAGATGTATCATATCAATTAGAGTATGTACTCACAGGATATAGGTACAACGCTGCTCATGGTGATTACCCCAACATACTAGGAAAACATCCCAAAAATGGGGTTTCCATCCTGCTCGTTTAATGGCATGACTGGATACCAGTGGCGTAGCACTTCTAAGTCGGGAAGGTGGTGACCACATGATTGGGTGTGTTACACAATCAAAATTTTGGTATTCTCTGCAGAGGGCGATTGTGGGTGACTAAGGGTTCCCTGATTGACTGCTTTTCATCTGACAAGAAGAGGATGGATCTACTCGTCACATCTTCTTGAGTTTTCGATTTGTTCATGCATTCAGAGTCAGAGCCATCTTCTCTAGAGAGGTGGACTATGGTTGAATGCATACTAGCTAGTGTTGCATGAAATCTAGGGATATAGTGACAATGACATAAAGGATGATTTCCACTGCATATTTGACAAGAATATTGGGTGTCTCGGTCAGTCTGGTATACTACATGGAATATATACCATCGTTGAAACATTTCTAGGGTTGGGCAGTCGGTGATGAAATGATCGTGTTCATCACAGAGTACACAATGCTCGATAGGGGGAGGGGGAATGGCTGGGGGTCTTTCAAGTGACTGTCATTCCTCTTGTAGGTATAGAATGACACGAGGTTCTAATATTCCAAAAATATAGCCTTCAAGCTAAATGGAATATTATAGTTCTTTTGTCACTAGGTAGGTGAATAAGTGGGTGGGGAGGCCCATAAGTCTCCGTAGCAACAATAAAAACACTTCAAGTGTGAAGGGAGACCTTTTTCAGAAGCTAAATAAAGCACTTCCAAGTGTGAACAGGGTTGGATAATGTTGATTCAGTCAACTTTGACCAAGTCAACAACGCTGTTATGGAGGAGTGGAGATTAATTGAGGAATAACACAGTTTTGGAGGGGGAATGGCTGGGGGTCTTTCAGGTGATTGTCATTCCTCTTGTAGGTATAGAATTATGCGAGGTTGTAATATTCCAAAAAATTAGCCTTCAAGATAAATGGAATATTATAGTTCTTTTGTCACTAGGTAGGTGAATAAGTGGGTGGGGAGGCCCATAAGTCTCCGTAGAAATAATAAAAACACTTCAAGTGTGAAGGGAGACCTCTTTCAGCAGCTAAATAAAGAACCTCCAAGTGTGAACAGGGTTGGATAATGTTGATTCAGTCAACTTTTACCAAGTCAACAGCGCTATTATGGAGGAGTGGAGATTAATTGAGGAATAACGCAGTTTTGGAGGGAGATGGATCTCATGAAGGAAATGACCTAATTGAGTGGGGCCAAGGGCAAGCAAGCTAATATTCTATTTAAGGAAGAGGATGGCAGCCATTTGAGCTTATGTTTGAGATTATCATTTTGATATTGGTCTGCTTAGACTATTTTCTTCCTCTTGCTGTTTGGCAGGGTTGCTATGATGTTTAGCATCGGGTGTTCCCGAGCGGGAATCCCACTTCTTCCCTTGAGAGGCCTCTTGGGAGAGAATTTCACTGTATTACTCCACATCCAGGCTTGAGGCCAAGCATCAGTCTTCAGCTACAGCGTTATTTCTGCAGAGAGTAGTGTTGTGTTGCAGGGTGTTGTAGTGGAGGATTGATAACACCACTTCCGAGTGTGTTTCTCAGTAGAGGGAGCTTTCCTTCCCTTGAGAGATCAGCTAGGAGGATTTCTAGGCTCATTTCACATCTTGGCACTTGGCCAAAGTATTCCTCATCTCCTACATTTTATTTGCATATTGTTCAATAAAGCTCCATATCTATGATTTCCTATCATAATTTTGTAGAAACCCTCACATAATAATTCTATCATGTGCTTCAGAAATTCTGCATAGCTTAATTCATGGGGTTTGGGCATTTTTAAGCCATTTTGAGGCCGGGAGATCTATTTAACTTAGAAAAAGGATTTGTTTCTGATTCCCTTTTATATATGAGGGCCATAATATATATGCTAAGGAATCTAAGTGTTATTTCCCCTTATTACCACGTAATTATCTGGGAATAACATTTTTATGGTATATATTGTTGCATTTCCCCCACCTGGGATGATATAGAGGAACTTATTTTTGCTTTTGTTACATTCATTTGATGGCTATGTGTTCCTCTCACATTTTATGAGGTGATTTATCTCTGCTATTTCCATAATTGTGTTCATGTATTGCTGCATCCAATTTTGGGATATTACAGAGGTTCATCTCCAGCTGACTGGGTGGAGGGATCCTCTTGATAGGATTTTTCAATGGCATGTAAGGTGTCCTTGTATCATAGAATATTTGGGAATTGATGGGTATAGTGTCCATAATTTTTGCTGATAGCACATGCATGATTTGTATGCAATGTCTTGCCTTGATTTTTGGTGGCAGGAAACCTTTTACAGGAAATTGTTGTCACGATATCTACCACAGAGCTAAGGAGTGGTTTTAATTTGTCCAGCTCTAGGAATATGTTAGAAGGGTGTTCTACTACGTTGCATATGGTGCAGGGTGGTGATTCCCATTGCATGACGGGATTCGCTACCTTGTTTCCTCTTTTATTGGTGTTCTTGGTCGTAACCATCGGCTTTGCGATGGGAATTTCCTTGGGAGGGTTGTTTATGATAGTCTCCTGAAGAGTTGGGGCCTGCTCAGGATGGAGGGGGATTAACCCTATAGAGGCGATGTGTGTGACTCCCATTGTGGTAGGTGGGGATAGGTACCAAACTAGGATTGCAAATGATAATTTTGGTAGGACTACCATGGCCATGACCTGCTGAGACACAAAACCAGCAGGGGGGAAGAGGAAGGGAGTTTGGGAGGTGGTGTCATTATTGCTCATCTCCGTGTCTTGCTTGGCTTCGGTGCTTGATGAGGATAGCATGCACACCAGAGCCTCTATGACATCTGGTGATGACTCAGGTATAACAGGGGAATATCCTAGGAATGACCCTAGGATGGACAACAGTTTGAACTGGCCGGAGAAATATTCTTGGTACCATGTGAGTGTCTAGGTCAATGTGTCTACATAGGGTATAATGACATCAGTATTCATTAGGGGTAACTTTTAGTTGTATGTTAATTGGTCAACAGTAATTATGTGATACTCATGGGGGAACATCATATTTCAGAAGACGGAGGAGGTTATGGTTGACATGGCATACATATAACTCCGGCCAAGGAGTATATTGTAATCCAGTTGAGCATCCAAGACTACAACGTCTATAAGGATCATCTTACCGACTAAGAATATTGGGACATTTTGGTAGAGACCAACGGGAGCTGAAGGAATCCCATCGTATGCTCTAAGCGTGATATCTGATGGCTTTAGTTTGGGAGACCCTAACTTCTGCCAGAGGTTCTTTGACATGATGCATGTGTATGCACCCTCGTCAATGATACATGGGTGAATGGTGATGTTTTGAACTAACACCAATATCTGGAAGGTGACCATTGAAGGAATCCTAGGGGTGGATTTATATAAATCAAAATCCATTAGGCGCGAATTGGAAGGGTCGATGGCGCCTAATGTAGAAAGTAAGGCTTTCCTTTTCTTTGGGCATGATTGTAATACCTCGAAAGCTGACATGGCAGCGGGTGATTGAGCTAGATCATCCACAATGCTATATTTATGGGCAACTTTGGAATGGTTTCATGCTCGCCTAGTTGGTCCCTTAGCCATCTTTGGCAAAGGATCAATATGCATATTTGATATGGTCAAAGGTGTTGTTAGTGCTCTTGTACTAGCCCCTGACACATTGGTGTCCGGTGGGGTATCGTAATTTCAGTTTTGTGTTTGAGAAAACATTTCTTCACCAATCATGAAGAATTATTGGTTATTCTTTTCGAAATCGTTGGGAGTTTTTTGTTGTTGCTGAGTGCTAACTATCCCTTGATGGGGGAAAGGCTTCTGCATGACTGTTGTCTGCTATGAGGATCCACCTTGCCCACGATTACCTTGCAGCTTCTTCAGCTCAGGGAGGTCAGGAAAGTGGTGAGTGTAATGGTCATACTCACCAAATATTTAACAAGAGTGTTTCGTCTGAATATTCACCCTATTATTCTACCCTTGGGAGTTTCTTGGCTCCTGTTTTTTATTTCGGTTGGAGTTGCCTCTAGCCTGAGATCACGAAGGGCGGTGTTGATTGTTGCCCCCCTGTCCAGGATTTCCTTTGGGCTTTTTATTTCCTTTTTTATTTTCCATGTTAGGAGGATAATTTGGATTCTCCTGATTGTACGGTTGGCTCAGTTGGGCTTGGGAAAGTTGCATAAAGTTCACCCATGCATTATTCTACATGGGTGGGTTTTGTGCTAGGGACTAGGCGTATTGTTGTCCTTGTCCCTAGTTTATTAATGGCTATTGGGGAGAATCTCTTCCTTCAGCATGTCTAGCTGCGTACTAGCTCCCCTAAGCTAGAGGATATGGTCCTCCCTACTGATGGTGGTATGATGACGTCCTATTGGTCAAATTTTGCAGAGGTGCGAGATGACTCTAGTAGCCGAGTTGCTGGATGTTATGGTTAGAATCATACGCGTAACTGAGGTATTGAATGTTGTTGCTTAGGTGATTTTGGGTCAATGACCCAATCCTGCAGAGTTCCACACGCCTGGAAATTCTTTGTAAGTTTGCATGAGCAAGGCATTAGGCATGATATTGTAAATATATCTTGACTGCGTATAGATCAGCTCGAGTTGTTGGGCCTTGTTGATGGCATCCTCTTCTGATATGGGCTTATGCGTTGCCACATACTTTGAAATATCTACGGTGATATTTTTTAGGAATAGGTCTAACAAAAATCTATCGTCGAGTTTGGATTTGAAAAAACTACGACACTGCCACCATTCGTCGAGATGGTCCGAGATATGGACGGCAGGTGTCTGCCTAAAGTGGGTCAGTAATTCCATTCCGTAATCGTGGTGGATGGGTAACTAAAAATGGGTCAGGAACGCAGTCATGAGGGTGCTAAAAGTTCCATGTGTAGCAAATAGTTGCACCACATACCATTTCGCAGCTATTCCTATTAGGGTGCGTTGAAATAGTCTCAGTCGAATAGTATCGTCAATGATGTTGTTTGACGAACACCACAAGTGAAAAGTTATAACATGATTTACAAGGCCTTCTGCTTGCTTCCCTCTAAACTTTGGAATGTCCAAAGGGAGCTTCATGGGCATGGGTGGCCATTTAGGGTTGTGTGCAATGGGGTCATTTGTCAACTTGGTTAAATCTAGTATGTTTAACGAAGCTAAGAAAGGTGATTGCGATTTGGTAGCCATTGCACCTTGTGAAAACACAATGTTCTACTTAGGTGTAGGGTTTTTCTGTGACCTACCCTATTGTGAGTTCACCTGGCTTCCCGAATGGGTAGTGCTCCTCTGTCCCTTAGGGTTTGTGGGAGGAGTGGTATGTGGTGACCCTGTGAGGGTGTTCACCGGTGTGGCGTTGGGTGACTGACAAGGGTTCCCAACTAATGATACCCCAATAAAGGATTACCCAATAAGGGTGGTAGTGTTCTGTCTTTGACACCTAAATGGTGAAAGGCCTGGAACCCCTCCCGGTAATGGGGGGAGGTCCAAAATATTTCTATATCAACAAGGTCCCGTTGGGTCCGTTCTGGCATCGACTAGGTATGGTTTTGGAAATATTTGAGAGGATATAGATTATAGTAAAAGAAAAAATTTTATCACATACATCAAACAAAGCAGAAATGAAAGATAAATTTTCCCTTTAGATTAATCCTAGGTAACTAGTTAATCAAAAAATATGGTTTTTGTTTTTTTTGTGTATGATACTCAAATCATAGAAGACCTAATCATCCTCACACGCTAAAATGTAACTGGGCCTTAAGAAGATATCTTGTGAATGCTAGCACAATGTCCCAAAAGAACTGGCGACGTCCCTAGTCAACTGAAGAAAATTGACCAAGGTAAAGGTAGAGGATATAGTGTTGCCTGCACCGTCACCTATAGGGAAGGATGCCCTAGTTTTGGCTAATAAGAACCGTTGTCCCACATGAGCATTATTTATAGCATTTTTTTGAGCTACAATACCATGGGTAGATACCATCAGTGGATACCATGGGTCAATACCATGGGTAGATACCACTTACAATACCATGGGTAAATTCCATGTGTGGATGAATACCATGGGTGGATACATACCATGGGTGAATGATTATCATGGATAGATGTCACTTACAAAACCATGGGTGGATAAATACCATGGGTGGATGAATACCATGGGTGTAGGCCACTTTTCATTCAGATCAGGGATGTGCACGAGCTAACGAATTTGTTCCATACCATGCGCACAAAGTTAGGTATTAAAGATTCAAAGAAACACTTGGTGTTGAAGTATCGCAACTATTTGCATAGATACATTCAGGGGGAAATGAAGTTCCTCGACATTACCTTTCCTAGCACGACATATTGATATGCCGCCGAGATCGAGAAGAAATTTAAGCAGAACAAGTGATACTTTGGATCCGTGAATCCGAAGCAAGGGAAGGGCACCCCCAATCTGTAGAGAAAGGGCCAAATCCAAAGCAGGGAAACTTAGGAAAACCCGTTGAAGCAACAAGTGAAGAATAACACCACAAAGCCAAATAAGGACGCGAGGAAGTGGTGTGAATTTCATAAAAGCTCCACTCACAACGCAAGTGAGTGTCGGGCCAAACAGTCACTGGTGGTCAAGCTGAAGGCATCTGAATCATATGCATGTTATGATTCTAAGTCTGAACTAGACAAGGGGAATGACAAAGGGAAGCAAATAATTGATGCAGAACCCAGTGCCACTGTTGCGACCACCAAGATCCAGAAGGAGGAACTCGAAGATCCAGAGGAGGGGGAGTACCTCTTCCATTCCCATACGTGGGTGATGGGTTCTCCAATGTAATTCATTGTTGATAGTGGAATCCAAAATAGCCTCATTTTAGTAGAGGTCGTGAAGCAGCTCGGCTTACTGAACACAGCACACCCTCAGTCATATACCATCGGGTGGCATCACCAAGGAAGAGATCTTTGTGTTAGCCAGCAGTGTCGCCTACCCTACAGCATCAAGCCCTTCATGGATGAGGTACTGTGTGATATTTCTCCTGTTGAATTTTCTGATGTATTATTAGGCCACCCATACTTGTGGAAGCGATATGTTGTGTATGATTCTAGACCTCGTTCTGTTATTATCACTTTGGGAAATAAGTTATATAGGATACCAGAGATAGTACTTCCTTCCGTCTATTGGGAAAAATACTGAGAGGGGGGGGTGAATCAATATTTAAAGCTCACACAAAATTTTACTTTCCTTTACTAATTTTTTTACGCGACTTTACTTAAGGAAAAAATCGTATGTACGTGACTTTCATTAAGGAAACTAGCATATGCCCAGCAAACTAATAATTCAAATAAATCTTCAGTAAATTTACTTAGACTAGTGCATCATTGATTCATCAAACATTTAGTAAGCAGTAAACATGTGCAGCAAGAATAGAATAGACCATCACACATAAGTAACACACATGAACACCAGGATTTAAGGTGGAAACCCAATGTGGGAGAAAACCAGCATTGTTGTTGTTTATGTCTTAAATATTTATTATATCGAAAACTGCTTACAATTGTGTACTAGCGTAGACTCATACCATTACGCAGGCACCCACCTGCAAAAGGCTGCAACCTTCACTCGTTATCCAGCATCCACTAGAAGGGAGCTCCAACCCCCTAATTTCATTTACCAACACCCATTGGAAGGGAGCTACGACCCCCTGATCTAACCACCAACTCCTACTGGCAGGAAGCTTTGACTTCCTCATTGAAGGCTCCAACCCTCAGCACCAACGTGGACCACATTTCATAAATTTTCACATTGGATCCACCAGCTTCAATACATCACAACTTGTAGGCAACTTTTCATCATATTTTTAGACTGGACCCACTACACTCATTTAAGCCCAATACCATACATCAAACTGAACCAAATCAATCACTGAATCACCAATCAACCAACCAATCACAGATATTTAATCATAATCAACTCGCATCATTATCAATACTCAAACAATAGAGATCTATATGAAGACATCATTGACAGACAACAGCAAAAAAAAAAAAAACTAAACTCATTAGACATTTTCTTCAGCATTCTTCAGCAAAATCCTGGCTTGCATATGCGCCTTCCATAAGACATATCCATGTATGTATGCACTTATCTCGAAACCAACTCGTGTACAAATCTCAACATATTACTAAATATATACACGACTCTACAGAACAAAACCTGTGTGTATACACACCTTACTTGTGTCGAACCCGCATACATTTCTATAAATAATTTGAGACTATGCAATACTTCATAAATTCAAACTTACTCAGATCATACCCTTCACCGCAAAAAACATGTGCCATACCATAGATCTAAACAACTCATAAACAAAGCTTGCAAATACATTGTCATTTCAGGTCTAAAGATCCTGATCCATAATTGCATTCATGGATGCATCATTATTTCAAATCTATCAATCAATTATAGCCCATACCATACAAATATACTACAGATTAAAGTATTCGTTCATTACCCTCACTCATGCACACTTAGCACTTTGATCTTCACCTCCTTATATAGTTAGATCCTTAGCAAATACCATGAGCCAAAACCACACTAATGCGGATAGTATTCTTGGACGGGATCAAATAGTCATTATTGTGCTCAATATTGTGGGATAATATCATGGTAAGGACCCTTGGTATTATTAAATTAGTGTGCCATCATGTACATGATTTTTCTTCTTTGTACCCACGTGTATACGCGACTTGGCCTTGACTAACTCACGTATATTTCTTCAAATATTCACCTTTACCAAACTTCTGATTTTGACCTGCAAACCTTTATCCCATCATTCTGTCATTTTGTTCCATCATTATGTCACCTCTGAATTGATCTGTGAACTCAACCAATTATCATATACTTATTCTGCTACAAGTGGGTTTCCATCAAGGACAACACATGAATCATAATGCCAACAATCTCCCCATTTGGACTTGATGGAAACCATGTTGGTTTTTTATCACCACAACCTGTGGATACTTGTTAGATACATCAACATAAGCATTATTCAAACACCAAGATACTCTCCCCCTTTGACATCAAGGGAAAAGGGCAGACTAATGCTGAAAACAAGGTTTCTCTTTCCTTGTAGATACAAGAGCTCTATAGATCTTATCTGCACTATACTAACCATGCTCCCCGTGACCACATGTTGAATCTTTAGAAATATTTTCAATGAATTACATGACTCTATAACTCAAATGAGTATGATCTTTCCTATCACCAAGGACTCATACTTACATCAATCACCCAACCAAGTGGTGTTGCATATTTGGCTCAACCACCCAACCAAGTGGGTTTACATATTTAACACTACCACCCAACCAAGTGGGATATCAAAATTCCATACATGAATGAATTAGATAATTATTAAATCATAGGTATCCACATGAAATTTACATCAAATTACAAATGTGACTTTTATAGCCAAGACCAAAGGACCTCAATAGAGAGAGATCATCAAACATAATCCAACAATCATTATAAACATAATGCCAACAATGCATTATACTCAGCAAGGCTAATGCTCCCCCTGAACCTGTGCTACCTATTCAACGATTTTCTGCAAAGGAACTCGTGTATATACGCATCTTGAGTTCATGAAACCTGCGTACAGAAATTGAAATACTGAAAATTTCAAAGCTTCATCTCCCCATGAACTTGTACAATATGTACCTGTCTTCTGTTGTCACATCAGATGCACTATCAAAAATATAAACAACCAACATTAACAAACCAATCTTCATATATTGCAATTACTGATAACAATATTCTTTCAATAATGATGGGCTGTAATGGGCATTGTCTTCTTTCAGTCTGAGCCTGAATCCTCCTTATATCTGTAAGAGGTCATATCTTTAAATACATATAATTTATCAACGTTTATGTACCCCCTTGCTATGAAATTTCCAGTTTCTTCTTCCATGACCTTTCATTTGGTTGATGTGAACACAATTACATTTCCTTTATTTTCCATTTGGCCTACACTTTATATTTTTTGTTTTAGGCCTTGAACTAATAAAGTACAGATGCCTTTCTATTTTTGTTATTTTTGGCTCTAAATTTTCCCAAAACTTTTGCTAGAGAATCATTTGAAAGAATAAACTTACCATATTGGTTTTTCTTGAGAGACTCCATCTTACTCTTATCACCAGTCATGTGACGAGAGCATCTGTTGTTGTTGTACCATTCATCCTCTTTTTTAAATGCACAGAGAGCAAGACCACATATTATCTCTTCTTCTTTCTTATTGTTAACAGGAACATTGGTGGATCCATATTTCTTTGGTCTTATGATATCATATGTTTGGATTCCATGTTGTATTTGGTGATTCATTGATTTGTTCCTGCATTCTTTTTCTACATGCCCAAACTTGTTACAAGCATAACATCTTATGTGACCAGAAAACAGGGCAGAGGAATCATAATATGTTTGTCTCATGTTCCTTATATTGCAATCAATAGCTTTGTGACCAAAACTATTTCATGAAAAACAATATCCCTCAAAGAAACCTGAGTACCTAGGAGTTGATGGTATTTCTGTGTAGTTTCTATTTTTTCTGCGATCGAAACAATCTTATTTTGCAATTGGCTGCAGCATGTTCATAATTATGACATATAAAGCATTCAACTTTATTTATTAGAGGATGTAATTGATTTATACTTATATAGTTAGGTGTGAATGATTTCCTTTGAGGATTCATGATCGTTGGCTGACCATTTGTCTCTTTAAACACTTCAAGTTTTGCATTGATATCGTTTGAACCTTTCGCACTGTCTTGTGAACTAGATTCTCCTTTAACAGTTTCGTGAATACTAAGAACAAATTTAACAGAATGAGACCTTTGATTGATAAGAATATTATCTAGAATCTTAGTACTATCTTAAAATCTCAAGTGTTTATCCTTTTCTTCTAATTTACCTTTCAAAATGTTTACCTCAAACTCCAAAAGAGGCAGGGTTTGTCAGGGAAACCTTGTCCTTTGATGCCCCCTTGCGAGCTTTTCCCTTCTTAAGCAAAGCGGTCACAACGGGAGGTGGTTCCTGTTGAGGTGAATGGGGCACTATTTGTAATGTTCTCAATTTTAGCCTCAAGCTAAAATGGAACATTATAGTTGCACATTTTATTTTTGCATAGTAAAATGGGGAAGGAGACACCTTAGCCCCTTTTGGATGAAGAAATAACACTCCTTGTATGAAAGGAGTAAAAATAAGCAGCTGAAATAAACACCTAAAGGTGTGAATGGAACCCATCTCACTTGATTAGTCACCTTTGACTAAAGTCGACAGCGCTACCCAAGGAGGAAGAGGCTTCCTAGAGAAGCTGCACAGTTTTGGAGGGAAGACACTCTCATGAGGGTGGAAACCCTAATTGGTGGGACCATGGTGGAGAATATTTCTTTCACTTTATATGGAGAAGATTGCAGCCCATTTGCATACATGTTTTTTTTTGGAGTTTTAGACTTGGGTCTGCAAAGGCTTGCGTCCCTGGGCTGTTTAGCAGGGTGATGGTGCCCTCGGGCACTAGGGTGTTCCTAGTCGAGAATCCCTACCTCTTCCTCAAGGAAGGATGAGGATTGAGCTACATTTCCTCAATCTAGCATTGGCCATAGCTACTACCATCAGCTACATCGTTATTTCTGTAGCAGAGAGGACGTTGTGTTACTGGGGGCAGCAAAGGAGGAACTCATGGAGTCATCTTGGCTAGTTTTCTTCAGTGGAGGAGTGATCTACTCATTGGAGGAGCTGCAAGGAGGATTCCTAGGCTTCATATCAGATCTGTTGGCTTGGGCCAACATTCCATCATCTCCCATTGTGCATTCCATGGAGGAAACTATGTTATTTCAAAGGAGGCAGTGAGAGAGGGGTTTCTGGAGCTTCAAGGAGGATGTTTTTGAGACAAAGGGATCAGCCCTTTGTATTGGAGACATTATCAGAGGAGGGAAATCAGATTTCAGATCAGCCATAGCCTCACTCTTATTTTGGTTCAGTTGCAGTGACAAGTCTCTTGTCACATTTTGGTTTTCTCTGGCGTTTCTAGCAATCTTCATAGATTGGCTAGAAATCTTGTATTTCAGCCCATTTCGCTGTTATTGGGCTATTTCTTGTGTTCCTTCAGCCTCATATGTATTTTATTCATGTTCATCAGCTTATACCTTCATATACATTGTGCATTCACTGTTCTCTGGCATTTTTTGGAGTTGTAGCAACTCATGTATTTCATTGTTCGTGTATTGGAGGTTGGTTCTTAGGGCTTGAGTGGCTTGTCCCTCAACTATTTCTTGTATTCTATTGCTGATATATCATAATATAATGATGGCTGTATAATTTCCCTCTTATTTTGTATTCATAGTTGCAGAGTTCATGTTTATGTTCTTATGTTGCTGTAAGCTCTCTCATTGAGCATTGTTTTAGAGACCTAGTTTGGGGAGATCTGAATAACCCATATAGATTTATTTCTTTGGGCTCATATTTTGCATAGGAGTTTTATGATGTGTTTTCTAAGGCATCCCAGCAGTTTTTTTTCTTATTTTTGTAGCAACTTCCTTATACAACATCCTCAAGGACCCTGTAGCAGAAATTCCCGAGGTGGAATATTTCATATCCATAGATAGAGTCTGTGAAGAGCCAGCTAGCCTCAGGATCTCTCCCTTCTTTGGAAGGATACATATCCTATAAATTCCCCAACATTCAATATCTGAAATGGACTTGTAATAGCTCATTGAAGAAGGAAATTGGAATATCTGAAGATATTCCCGATAGAGCAGCAAGTTCCAAGTATGGAACATTACAGTGGTATCAAAGCATGATTTTGGCTCAGCCTGTGCCCAATATCTATTGCCATCAACAAGAGGAGCTTCTCTCCAAGAAAATGAGATTGACAGAGGAAACAAGGAAAGATGAATGAAGGAAGAGGAGGTTTCCCTTCTTCTTTTCTAGACCATTGGGAACATCATTGAAGATCTGATGAAAGGGAAAATTTGGAGGAATTTTCTAGAAGGGGTTTGTGGATGGAGCAAGCCCTAGATATTCTCATGAAGGGTGTGAGAATTCAGCCACACATGCAGATCCACAGCGTAGTACATTTCCCATAGCTACTGCAAGAAGGGTGGAGGGAAAGAGTTGAGACCTTTGGAGGAGCAACGCTACAACTCAAAGGTATGATTCATGATGATTGATTTCAGAGTTCTATTTAATTTTTTCATGCAAATGAGAGATCATATGTTAAATTCACAAACGGGATTGATTAAAACCAATGAGAAACATGGTGTGACAAAACTTCAAACACTTTGCATGCATGGAGGGGAGCCATGAAACAATATCATTCCATCTTTCTAGAGGGGGAGACATCAGGAGAATGACTTGCTAGAGGAAAGACCCCCATTATATGAAGGGAACTCTTCCATTTGTGAGGGTTTGGGGAAATTTTTCTCAGGGGAAGGCCAAGATCCAAGGCCTCTCATTGGGGAGGAGATACACTCACATGTTGGTAGAGAGGAGGTGCATACAGCGCTGCACCATTGGAAGAAGAAGAGCAGATGATCAAAGATGGAAGCAGGGTGTTGGGCCTTAGTTTTGGTCTTATTTTGCTCAAAGAAATTTATTTATCCATCTATTTTCCATCCATTTTCCATTCATTTATTCCATTTTGACATATATTTGATATCTATTCAGGTATTTAATTTTAATTTTTCAAATTCTAAAGTTTTTATGAAAGTTTGATTTTTAGTGCAAAATTGGCTAATTCAGAAATTCCCGTAATAGCTATATGGTTGATATGGTTGCAGGACACTTGGGCATGAGTTGAATGCATGGATGGACAACTTGGAAACTAGGACTAAGCCACCTATGCTTAGTTCGAACAGAACAAGCTTTATTAGGCCCATTTAGTTCTAGTCAATCATGACTAGTCATTCAGAAATCCCATAGAAATAGGGCAGTTTTGAGATTCTATGGGATTGACCATATTTCTTGGGATAAGAATAATGAATTCGACTTAGATAGGTGGATGAGAAGGAGATGGGTTTGTTTGAGTAAAAATAGATCAGTTTGTTCATGAGACTTCTTATTTAAAGCCAAAGCTTTGATGGCTTATGTATTAGGATTATTATTGACTTATATACTTTTATATTGTGACAATTTTGGATTGAGAAGTTAATTTGAAGATTTGTGCTGTTATCAATTTGCTGTTCAATGTTATGGATGTGTGACTGAAGTTAAGCTTCTGAGATCATTTATCAAGTGTGCAAGGCAAGGGTGGAAGGGCCCCCATTCCAAGCTAAGTACACTTTCTTGTTAACTAGTTTTATTTCCTTGTAATTTGATGATTGTAGAACTGGTTCTCAAAGCTTTATTTCAGATTGTTTAATGATTCATGCATAGTGATTGATGTCATTAGTTTATAACTTATTCATCACTTTATCAAGTTGGAAAAACAGATGTATCAAGTTGAGCATCCCTTCTATGAAAATGATGAATTAAAGTTGGTTTCTTTTGTTTGTGTGCAAGCAGTTTCTTGTTGAGATTTTGATATTAAGATGAATGAATTATAATGGAACACTTTACATGTCTCTTAAGTTAAGAGATTCTTTCATTCATAATTTATCCATCTTAAGTTCTTGGTTTTAATCTCTGATTCATTAAGTAATAATTGAGGTGAAAATGAATTTCTTGAGTCAAGAACCATTTCCATATTAATCCTCTTTTTAAAACTAATTGAGTTGGAGTTGTAGAATATATTACTTTCAGAATATCTTTCAAGGTTGATTATATCTGATCTTCACATATAGTGATCTTGCCTCAAAGCATAAACAACCCGGATTGATAATAAATATTGTGTTAGTTTAGGAACATAAATTAGCTCAACATTTTGGCGCCGTTGCCGGGGAGGCAAATATCGGCATAGTCAATAGAGAGAAAAAAATATTAAAAAAAAAAAAAAAAAACACAAAAACAGTAGTTACATTTTTTTAGTTATGTTTCTTTATGCCTAGACATAGAGATCCTCATGGTAGATTTATTAAAAACCCCCCACAAATAGAGATAGGATCATCAAACACTCCAGTTACTGGTAATCCAATCATTGAGGAATTGGCAGAAAAACAAAGAAGTGGACAAAGATTAACTTTGATTGAGAGACAAACTGTGTTAGCTTGGGAAGCAAAGCAAAAGCAATCTTCAACTTCTGGAAAACAAAAAGAAATTATCAAAGGAAAACAATCTTTATTTCCATACATAAATCCTCCTATCTTCGACCAACCTGAAACTCCACTTAAAATTGAAACAAATCAACCAATGGCAGAAGAGGGACATGGATCTGTTATTCTTACTCCTGAACAACGAGCTCAATATGAAAGACAACAAGTAGAATGGAGAAGAAAGAGAGAGGAGGATGCAAAACAAGAAAATGATAGAAAAATAGAAAATGATCAGAAAAGACAAGAAGATGAAACTACCTTTGGCTTTCCAATAATAGACACAAGTGCAATATTAGGAGAAGAAGTGAAAATGAAAAATATTCCACCTTCTGTATTGCCAAATTTTTATGGAATGTCAACAAAAGATCCTGATTCATTTATGTTTGAATTTGATATTCTATGTAGAACATATGGATATACTGATGACATTCATAAACTTCGTCTTTTTCCTGCAACATTAAAAGCAGCAGCCTTGAAATGGTTTATGGGTTTAGGAGAACATACAATAGCTTCTTGGGATGATATGAGATCGGTCTTCCTTAAAAAATATCAAGCTTATTGCAGATCTAGAGATTCAAAGGAAGATATTTTTAGAATGACACAACAAGAAGATGAAAGTTTAGAAGAATATTTGGAAAGATTTTTGTATAATCTACAGAAATCTAAACAACACTCTCTAAATCAAGAAACCATTCGAACAATCTTTCTCAAGGGTATAAGGGATGAATACCTTGACATATTGAATGTGATGGGTAAAGGAGATATCTCAAACCTACCATTCGAAGAAATTGTTGACTTATGTCAAAAATATTCTAGAGGAAGAGCAAAAACAGGAAGAAGAGAAGTAAGTTCAAAAGCAGCAAAGTCAGCTGCAGGAGGGATAACACGAGCTGAAATAGAAAGTTTATTGGAAAATTTCAAAACAGATCTTTTAAGTACATTAGGGACACAAGTAGATGTGCTAAAGACAAATAAGAGGAAAGAAGAACAAGACCAAGCTTTAGCAATCTTTTGTCCCAAATGTAGAAACAAACATCCATTAAGAGAATGTCCTTTAGATAGTGTTAAGAGTATTCAGGTTTGTGGTCTTTGTACGGAAAAGCATTCCACAGAAAATTGTTCAAAATTGAAAGAATTACAAATGAATTCAATGGAAGAAGTGCCAGGAATGGAAGGTTTTTATTATGTAGCACCACGAAGACCATGGCAACCTAGAATGCCTCAACAAAATCAGCAACAATTCCCTCAACAAAATTACCTTTATCCACCTCAAAATCCTTGGACACCTCCAATGCCATGGCAAGCTTGGCCTCCACAACAATATCCACAACAACCTGCACAAGGTTGGAGGGGATATGGTTATGGAAACCAGCAACCTCAACAATACCAGCAACAATATCAACAGCCATTTACATATCCACAATATCCTCAATCCATACCATTTCAACAACAACATTCTGCATATCCACAATCCATGCCATATCCGCAGCAGAATCCTCCACCGTTGTTGACCCAACCACAACAGTTGTAGCTACCCACAAATCAACCCAGACCAACTCAATTACCAGCACAACCAATTGCAAATCCGAATAATAAGGTGGAAAAAGCTGCATATACTGTAGAGGAAGCAACATGTTTTCCCACATATTCAATTCTTCCTCTTAATGAAGTCCATCTAAGGTCTGGAAAAGTGCTTAAAAAGGATTCTCCTCCAATTATAGAAGAACCGACCGAACAAGGAGAATCACCTGAAACATCACAAACTAAGATACAAATTCAGAAAGGAACAAACATTACAACACAAACACCACCTTATCCTGAAAGGTTAGTGGAACAACAAAAAGAAATAATCCTTCCCGAATTTGATATTTTAGATGAGTTAAAAATGCTTATGTAAAAATTCCTTTGTTGAAGGCAATTAAAGAAATACCAATATATGCTAAAACAATAAAGGAATTGTGCATTAAGAAATCACAGAAAAAGAAGAAGGATCCTACTACAATCCAAGTCATTGGTAAACTAGCAAGCCTCATGTCTACACAAACCATAGTAGAAAAATATATTGATCCCGGTATCCCTATGGTTACTATATCAATAAATAATTTCTCAGTACCAAACACATTAATAGACTTGGGAGCAGCTATAAATGTAATGACAATGGAGACCATGAAAACTTTGCATTTGAACAACATTAGATCAACCTCTACAATCTTAGAATTGGAAGACAGATCTAAAGTTGTTCCTGAAGGAATATTGGAAGATATTATAGTCTCTTTGGATTCATGGGAGTATCCTGTTGACTTCCTTATTCTGCAACCAAAATCAAATTTGGGAGGACATCCTCTAATCTTAGGCAGACCATGGTTAGCTACTGCTGATGCCTTTATAGGATGCAGATCAGGAAGCATGATTATTTCACATGGAGAAGAAAAGAAACATATTGCTCTTTATTCACCTACACAGTCAACTTCTTTAGAATCAGTACTTGAAGCTCAAGAAAAACAACAAACTAAATCAGTTTTAAGTATAAATAAATTCTTTGATTTAAGAGAAGAAGAAGAGAATGAAGACTTAATGGATCTTTTCATTTCAGAACCAAGTATTTCAGAGCAGCTTAGAGAAGTGCAATATGAAGCTGCAAATAACCTTTTGAATCAATGTTTTCAGGAAACCCGTACTATTCAAACTTTGCGAAATTCTTTTATAGACATCTTTCCTGTAAACACAATCTCCAATCCAACAATAAAAACAATTGAGGTAAGTCCTGGAAAACATTTAAACATTGGAAATGAGTTGCAATCAGAACAAGAACAAGAGGTAATTGCATTATTACAGAAATATTCAAAAGCTTTTGCCTGGGATTATACCGACATGCAAGGAATCCATCCTAACACATGTGTCCACCACATCTATACAGATGAACAAATTAAACCTGTAAGACAACCTCAAAGACGAATGAATCCTATGATGAAAGAAATAGTGAAAGATGAACTGCAAAAATTGTTAAATGTTGGATTCATCTATCCTATTTCAGATAGTCAATGGGTTTCTCCATTGGTTATTGTTCCAAAGAAAAATGGAAAGTGGAGGGTATGTGTGGATTATCGAGAACTAAACAAAGCTACACGCAAAGATCATTTTCCTCTACCATTTATTGATCAAGTGTTAGACTCATTGGCTGGAAAGAAATTCTTCTCTTTCTTAGATGGGTTTAGCGGGTACAACCAAATTAGAATAGCAACAGAAGACCAAGACAAGACAACATTCACTTGCCCATGGGGAACCTATGCATATAATGTTTTTCCATTTGGTTTATGTAATGCACCTGCAACTTTTCAACGAGCAGTGCTTGCAATTTTTGCTGATCTAATCCATGAATGTGTAGAGGTTTACATGGATGACTTTACAGTTTATGGAAACACATATAATGATTGCTTAAATAATCTTGAAAAAGTGTTGAAACGATGCATTGAAACAAATTTGTCATTAAGCAATGAGAAATGCTATATAATGTTGACAGAAGGAATAGTTCTGGGACACCATATTTCTGCTTCAGGAATTAAAGTGGATCCAGCAAAAATTCAAGTCCTAGTAACCTTAATGCCTCCTACAACACATAAAGAGGTAAGAAGTTTCTTAGGCTATGCAGGCTATTATAGACGATTTATTGAAAACTTCAGTAAAATAGCCCAACCTCTGTTTAAATTATTAGCAAAAGATATTGAATTTCACTGGACAAATGACTGTCAAAATGCATTTCAAATTCTAAAAGAAAAATTATCAGTTGCACCCATTCTCCGTGGACCAAATTGGTCTTTGCCATTTCATATATCAACCGATGCATCTGATACCGCAATAGGTGCCTCCCTTGGACAGAAAGAGAACTTGTTCAATTATGCAATATACTTTATAAGCAAGAATCTAACACCTGCAGAATTGAACTATACAGACACCGAGAAAGAAATGTTAGCCGTTATACATGCAGTAAACAAATTCAGACATTATATAACAGGATATCAAGTTTTCATTCATACAGATCATTCAACAATCAAATACTTGATGAATAAACCTATAACCAATGGAAGAGTAACAAGATGGTTACTGTTACTGCAAGAATTTAATATCACAATACAAGACCGGCCAGGCAAGGAAAATCAAGTAGCTGACTTTCTGTCCCGCATACATTCACCTAATGATCCCAATCCAGTTGCAGATAACTTTCCCGATGAACATTTGTTTGCTATCACGGTAAAAACACCATGGTTTGCAGACATGGCAAACTATTTATCTTCTGGAAAGTTACCAAACCAATTCACTAAAAAGCAAAGACACAAAACTATTAAAGAAAGTTCCAGGTATAGTTGGGTAAATGGTGATTTATTTTATACTGGTCCAGATTTGATAATTATAAAATGTGTGCGAGAAGATGAAATATTAGATATTCTAAAAGCATGTCACGATGAACCATGTGGTGGTCATTTTGCAGATAAACGAACAGCATATAAGGTGCTGCAACTGGGCTACTACTGGCCATCCATCTTCAAAGACTCTAAGAAATATGTCAAGCAATGTGACAGTTGCCAAAGAACAGGGAGACCAATAACAAGAGATGAGATGCCGCTGAAGCCACAGGTCCTCATAGAACCATTTGAGCAATGGGCGCTTGACTTTGTTGGACCCATCAATCCATCATCAAATGGAAACAAGTACATCTTAGTATGTACAGATTATGTAACCAAGTGGGCAGAGGCGAAAGCAGTGCATAGAGCAACAGAAGATATAGTGGTTAACTTTCTTTTTAAAGAAATCTTTGTCAGATATGGAGTACCTAGACAAATTGTAACAGATCAAGGAACACAATTTACATCAAAACTGGTACGAGATCTAACAGAGAAGTACAAGATCAAACACAGAACATCTACACCATATCATCCTCAAGCAAATGGGCAGGTTGAATCAACAAATAAAGTCCTAGAGAATATCATGACAAAAACAGTAAAGCTGAACAGAAAAGATTGGTCTAAAAAATTACAAGATGCACTATGGGCCTATAGAATTACATGGAAGAATACAACTGGTTTTAGTCCATACCAGTTAGTATATGGAAAAGAGGCCTTATTGCCTATAGAGTTTCAGATACAAACATATAGACTAGCAGCTGAATTAGGACTAGACCTGACAGAAGCACAACAACAGCGGATCATGGAACTGAATCAGTTAGATGAGCATCGTCAACAAGCCATAGAACATACTACATTGGTGCAACAACAAAGAATGAAGTGGCACGACAGATATATCAAAACAAAGACATTTCGCAAGGGAGATTGGGCATTACTTTTTGACTCCAAGTTCAAAGATTTCAAAGCAAAGTTCACAACACACTAGCTAGGCCCATATGAAATTGATGAAATCTTCGACAATGGAGCAGTAAAAATCAAGACAATTGACCAGGATTCCACCTCCTTTATAGTGAATGGACATAGGCTCAAAGTTTACAATAGGCCTATCAGTAAAGAAGCATTTATGAAACAACTGACAGAAGATACAGAACTGGAAGTCATGGCACACCAAGTTCAGCCATCTTCCAGTCCTGTAGTTGAATAAAAATGAAAAAAAAAATAAAAAAAAATAAAAAAATAAAAAATAAAAAAAACACATAAAAAAAAACATAAAATAATAATAATTTGTTTGCTAGTGAAAACCAGGCAACTGGCACTATGAAAACATGAATTCATAGGGGAAAATCAAGGCAACTTGGACTCTATGAATTCCTTTTCTTGTTCTACTATTCTCACATAATTTCAAATACAGGTACTCTCCATCAACAATTGACTTGAGGACAAGTCATATCTTAAACAAGGGGGAGACTTGTATTAGATCTTTAGCTGAAAAGCTGAAGTATAGAAGGAACTTGTATTGTCAGCAGAGGGACCTGAAAAAAGGAAATCAATGCAGAGGGACCTGAAAAAAGGAAATCAATACAGAGGGACCTGAGAGACCTGCCAATGTCAAAACAACATGTGCATATTATGTAAGCAGTGCAGAGGGACCTGAAACAAAGAATCATTACAAAGGGACCTGATTTTCAATTCAAGAACCAGAGCATGAAGAACAAGGAGCAGCAATAAAATTCACTTTTTGATTCATCGACAAAATCTGACTTCATTCCACCTGTACAAACATCATCCAGGGAAGTATATATATAGTCATTTTGTGCTTGAAATTCAAATTTTTCTTAGGAATTTTTAGTTTTTGTTAAGTTAAAGTTAGTACCTGAGGATATTCAATATTCCCTATACATATCCTATCTTCATAATACCCTATACATATTCCATTTCATTCATATACACATTTCTCATACATATTCCCTATAATCCTAAATATTTTTCTTGAGCAAAAGACCAAGCTAGGACAACTCTTTCCACCTGCATACATAAATCAAGCATTAGTATGGTGATGATTTTAAACATGACCTAAGATGGTCATTTTAAAATCATAAAGATATGCATAAAAAGCAAAACAAATAATGCGCTATATGAAAATTATATACCATAAGTAAGGAATGCGAATTGAGCGCAAAGGATATAAGGTTAATACGCATAAGAGATAAGGTTAATGGCATATAAAAATGCGCATATGGTATAAACATAAGCAAAGGTATATGGCGCATATAAAATGAAGGACGAGTATAATGGTTATGATTTGGTTGACAGGCTTAACAGAGTAAGGTATAATGATAATGGCATATACAACGCAGGAGTATCATTACACGTATGAACGCACGCTATGGTAATAAGTTTATGCAGAAGGTGGAATGATACGGGTGTATCATTCAAAGTGAAATGCGTTGAAACGTGCATATCATATCAACACAGCCATGTAATTCAAACATAGCGTGCACGGTGGGTGATAACACAACCATGTCATTCAAACATAGCATGCGCAGGTGGTGGTGTACGTGTTTATAATTCAAACATAAAACAAGGCGGTGGTATCCTTATGATACAGTCTGTCGACTGGTCAAAGAGGACAGCCATACCAACCTCAAATTATAACGCCAACATGCACGGTACAACCATGAATTCGGTCAATTCATGACCGCTTCAACCTCATTCCTCATTGCCAGAGCTCAGAAGAGAAGGCGTTTTGAAGCAACAGAATAATGAAAATCGCTCCGGGGAAAACAAGAGGGCAGATTTAAGGAAAGAAATTGCTTCGGGTCCGACGATCAGAGATCACAGATTTCCAGGATTGAGTCAGGTAACAAGTGAAGTTCATTAACACTCAGGGATTATGGAATATCGTTTGACATTAATTTTTGATCCTGTATTTTTGACACCAGCTCAGTTAACCGAAACAATAGGGATTTGGAGCGCCCGGTTACACTCCACGCGCTTGTGACAGTCAGGTAATTTCAAAACCCGTGATTATCTCCAGATCGACAGCACTTAAGGTTTGCTGATAGAGTGTGATGCACAGCATTTTGAGGAAAATCCGTTGCATGAATAACACGTTTTAATTGAAGTAGTATGGCGGAGGGTTGTTGAATTGCGCACTAAGCCGTGTTCCTCTGAAGTATGCGCACCAATATTTTCACAAACAGTTAGTGTGTAAATGAAAAAACGCCATAAAACATTTTGCTGCCAATGCGTTTTGTTTTGATAGGGATCGGATGCCTAATGGTCATTGAATTATGGTTGAAAAAGAGAGTCGGGTTCGTTGAAGCCATGTTGAGGCCGAGAGCTTGTTGCATAGTTGCATTTTTATGATGAGTCTGCACGAAATTTTTGTTTGCAAACACCTTTGCTTAAGTCCAAACAGTGCGAAAAATTTCGATTAGGCCGAGAGCACTCTTTGATTTTTCTTAATTTTTTATATATATACACAAGTAAATCATGATTGTGTGTTTTGTGATACTGTGTGTATTTAATAATAAAAAAAAACAGAGACCAGTGTATTAACAGAGATATACAGGTGTTGCTTGTATTCAACAGGGAATTCAGAAGAGTGTTATTGCAAGGGAATATATCAGAGGTTAAAAGTGCAGAGTTGAGTTGAGTCCGAAGAGGAAGGTAAGCTTCCTTGCTTACTGAATTTCATTTAAAAAAAAAATAGTCATAATTTTTATTAAAATGAAGTTAGTAACAGCAGAAGCCTACATTGATTGGTTTACAGAAACAATGGCAAACAGGGTAGAGCCAAAATTTCAAATAGAAAGCTGGGGAAAAGAGACCATAGAAAAACTCTATCAGGCAGGAATGATAGGCTTTCTACAGAAATTTAATGGCCATTCTGAGGAGATAACCAAAGATTTTATAAAGAATTTCAATCAAGATCAAACTCGAATAGGAGAAATCATTGTTCCAGTAACCCAAGAATACTTGTCCAAAGCCTTAGATTTGCCAATGTTAGGAGAGAAGTATTACAAAGGGCTACACTTCAAGGAGAAAGCATGGACTTTCTTCCTTGAGAAAAACCGGAAGGGAACATTTGATAGGACAAAAGGTATACCCAGGGAATGGTTTAATGAGCCATGGAGAGAATTGGTCTTGATTATTCAAAAGTTTTTAACTTGTGACCGAGGATATAGTGTTGCCCATTTATATCATGTTAAACTTCTGCAGCACATTAAAGGGGAAGATAGGATTAATTTACCTTATTTTCTATATAAAAGCCTCTTAAGAATGATTGACACAGCAAGACATGAAAACAGGCTTAAGGCAGGACAAATGTATCATCAAGGATTGATTAAAATCCTAGTTGAGTATCAAGTGAGATTGCAGGGCATAGTGTGGAGAGAATTCATGGTTAAAAATCATTTTACTGAACAGATTACAGAGGTGCAAGAGAAAACAGAGCAGGAAAGTAAGGGAGTGATGAATTCACCCTTGTATCCTAGAACAAGAGCCAAACAGAAAAATAACATGGCTATGGATTATGAAATATCTGTGATGTCTATTCCCAAAAGATTTACAAACAAAAGTCCCATCAATTTAGACAGGGAAGAAGAAACATATTTTCCAAGACCACAAGAAGAAAATAACATTCCACAAGAAGAATTTGATAAGGATTCTGCCTATGATGATGAAGCAGCTGCATCATTAATGAAAACAACTCAGGATTTTGAAAAAGATGGGAAAATCAAGGATTTAACTGATCAATTAGAAATTAGTAAAATTGTGGAAAAACAGTTAGAAGAGGAGAACAAAGCAAACAAGAAAGAAAATGCTAAATTGATCAAAACAAATGAAAAATTGAAAGAAGACTTGGGGAGATTGAAAAGGAAGAATGATCTAATTTCTAAACAAGCATTTAAATGGTTGAAGGAAAAGAACATGTGGCAGGCCAAGTATGAAAAGCAGAAGGTTAAAGCAACTTTGTTTAAAGAACGACATGAAACAGGTTTAGATTGTTTGGCAAGGGCAGCACAACAGGAAGCATCAACAGGTACAACATCTACTTCAGGAAGAAGAAGGTCAAAGAGGAACAGGCAAGCATGGGGACATGCTTGATGATAAGCAAGGGAGAGATGTTGGGCCTTAGTTTTGGTCTTATTTTTCTCAAAGAAACTTATTTATCCATCTATTTTCCATCCATTTTCCATTCATTTATTCCATTTTGACATATATTTGATATCTATTCAGGTATTTAATTTTAATTTTTCAAATTCTAAAGTTTTTATGAAAGTTTGATTTTTAGTGCAAAATTGGCTGATTCAGAAATTCCCGTAATAGCTATATGGTTGATGTGGTTGCAGGACACTTGGGCACGAATTGAATGCATGGATGAATAGCTTGGCAACTAGGACTAAGCCACCTATTCTTAGTTCGAACAGAACAAGCTTTATTAGGCCCATTTAGTTCTAGTCAATCATGACTAGTCATTCAGAAATCCCATAGAAATAGGGCAGTTTTGAGATTCTATGGGATTGACCATATTTCTTGGGATAAGAACAATGAATTCGACTTGGATAGGTGGATGAGAAGTAGATGGGTTTTTTTGAGTAAAAATAGATCAGTTTGTTCATGAGACTTCTTATTTAAAGCCAAAGCTTTGATGGCTTAGGTATTAGGATTATTATTGACTTATATACTTTTATATTGTGACAATTTTGGATTGAGAAGTTAATTTGAAGACTTGTGCTGTTATCAATTTGTTGTTCAATGTTATGGATGTGTGACTGAAGTTAAGCTTCTGAGATCATTTATCAAGTGTGCAAGGCAAGGGTGGACGGGCCCCCATTCCAAGCTAAGTACACTTTCTTGTTAACTAGTTTATTTCCTTGTAATTTGATGATTGTAGAACTGGTTTTCAAAGCTTTATTTCAGATTGTTTAATGATTCATGCACAGTGATTGATGTCATTAGTTTATAACTTATTCATCACTTTATCAAGTTGAAAAAACAGATGTATCAAGTTGAGCATCCCTTCTATGAAAATGATGAATTAAAGTTGGTTTCTTTTGTTTGTGTGCAAGCAGTTTCTTGTTGAGATTTTTGATATTAAGATGAATGAATTATAATGGAACACTTTATATGTCTCTTAAGTTAAGAGCTTCTTTCATTCATAATTTATCCATCTTAAGTTCTTGGTTTTAATCTCTGATTCATTAAGTAATAATTGAGGTGAAAATGAATTTCTTGAGTCAAGAACCATTTCCATATTAATCCTCTTTTTAAAAACTAATTGAGTTGGAGTTGTAGAATATATTACTTTCAGCATATCTTTCAAGGCATAAATTAGCTCAAGAAGGGGTGATGGACATTCACCCTTATTTATTTTCAGAGATTCTCTTCACATAGGAGAATGACTGCACTGTGCAGTAGAGAGAGAGAGACCTTTCATTCCTCTCATATATTCATCCCACTTCCTATCTTGATGTCTCACTTTTGGATGATTTCCACTTGGGAGGCCACATGATGTAGAGATGATGAGAGGCATCATGTCATTTGGTTCATCACTCCTGGATTCCAAAGATGTGGAGACATTGGAGGAATCCATCACAGTGCAAAGAGTTTGGGGATTAAGCATGAGGAGGGATACACTCTCTCATTTTCAGTCTCACCCATTCTCATTAGTTTTACTATGTAGATAGAGTTGTTGCAGAGATGGAGGATAGAATCTTCATGATGCAGGATGGCTACTCCATAGATTTGGTGAGAGAGAGGATAATTCCTTTGAGGAAGGGCTCTTTCATGCATTTGGAGTAGATGGAGGCCACTCATGCTTACATTTTCCAGGATCGGAGATTCTTTGGAGGTGATAGTCTCTTATGGGAGGCTTATTTTCGGAGATCATCATTTCTTTTGAGCATGAGTAGCTGCATGATGGGCATGGCAGCAACTTGGAGGATGACTTTGGCATGAGGGGATGTCAAGGTATCAGACAGCAGTGTGATGGAGCACCATATTGCAGAACACCAGCACTGTCTATGAGGAGGATTGATCTAGGATGGAGGACTTCCTAGTTGTGCATTTGGATGCATACTTGGCTTTGCTGGAGGAGTTCAATTGGGAGGGAATTTAGTATGATCTTCATCAAAATATGGACAGATCCATAGCCCGAATTATTTTGAGAGGTTGGCACAACCATTCCCTTACTCATTGGAGGAGAGGGAGAGCATTCAGATGAGCCATTTCAGCTCAAGAGCTCTAGTGCATGATGGTGGAGGTATAATCTCATGTTTTGTATTGTACTTATTTTCATTGATTGAGGAGCATGATGTATCAAGGAGGATTTTTTCTTCTTTCACTTTTCATGAGGATGTACTTGCAGCTACTTGTAGCCTTGATTTTGGCTATTTTTATGATGGTTGTGGGGAAGCCACATGCTTCTTGGTGTGCACCATTGGCACCAAATTGTGATTTCATGTTTCATCTTATGAGGAGATGTTGTGGTAGAAAACAAGTGGCTAGCTCAGCACTTGTTACTTTTGATTTTGAGGCAGGCCAAGGAGGCATTGTGCAGGTTCCATGAGTGGGATTTGGAACCACTCTCCGGTTGTCATTTGACAACTTGTTTTTATTTCATATTGCTCCATTGTATTTCTGATGTTTATATACTTATGAGGAGAATTATTTGGAGAGTATTGTATGTACAGCCCATTGGGAGCATGATTCTCCCCATTTTATATGTTTTATATTGTAGGAGATACCATGGGCAAACCATGATTGCCACATTGCTACTTGTACCTTCTTGTGGGAGGGACCACTTGGAGAATTTGCATAGGCATTTGATGGCTGATTTTTCTTGATGGGGTAGCTTGGGCCACTCTTGGAGGCCATACTTTTCCAACCTAAAGATAAAGGCAGCCCCATATGAGCAGCATATGGAGAGAGGGCCATCATGGGAAACCAAAACAACTCTCTATTCAGCCCCAACACATTGCAGAAATCAGGGGTGAGATTTTTACTTGGATGATTGCATGGATGAGAGGATCGTCATTGGGAGTAGAATTTTCCCATGAATATCATCACTCCTACCTTAAGGAGGCCTTACCACAACAGGAAGGATTCCACTACACCTTCTATCTTTCCATGAGGATCATTGTTGTCAGCTTGCATACTTGGGAGAGAGCATTGGAGGACAGATTTATTACAGCACATTTGAGCAGTGGTGGGACCATTGATGAGGAGGCTACAAGAGAAGAAGGAGGAGAAAATTTTGTTCTCTCTATGCAGTTGCTTGAGGGCAAGCAACATTTGGGAGGGGAGGACTGTAATGTTCCCAATTTTACCCTCAAGCTAAAATGGAACATTATAGTTGCACATTTTATTTTTGCATAATAAAATGGGGAAGGAGACACCTTAGCCCCTTTTGGATGAAGAAATAACACTCCTTGTATGAAAGGAGGAAAAATAAGCAGTTGAAATAAACACCTAAAGGTGTGAATGGAACCCAGCTCACTTGATTAGTCACCTTTGACTAAAGTCAACAGCGCTGCCCAAGGAGGAAGAGGCTTCGTAGCAAAGCTGTGCAGTTTTGGAAGGAAGACACTCTCATGAGGCTGGAAACCCTTATTGGTGGGACCATGGTGGAGAAGATTTCTCTCACTTTATATGGAGGATATGGCGGCCCATTTTCATACATGTTTTTTTTTGGAGTTTCAGACTTGGGTCTGCAAAGGCTTGCATCCCCAGGCTGTTTAGCAGGGTGATGGTGCCCTCGGGCACTAGGGTTTTCCCGGTCGGGAATCCCTACCTCTTCCTCAAGTAAGGATGAGGATTGAGCTACATTTCCTCAATCCAGCATTGGCCACAGCTACTACCATCAGCTATAGTGTTATTTCTGCAACAGAGAGGACGTTGTGTTGCTGGGGGCAGCAAAGGAGGAACTTATGGAGTCATCTTGGCTAGTTTTCTTTAGTGGAGGAGTGATCTACTTATTGGAGGAGCTACAAGGAGGATTCCCGAGCTTCATATCAGATCTTTTGGCATGGGCCAACATTCCATCATCTCCCACTACACAGTCCATGGAGGAAACTGTGTTATTTCAGAGGAGGCAGTGAGAGAGGGGTTTCTGGAGCTTCAAGGAGGATATTTTTGAGACAAAGGGATCAGCCCTTTGTATTGGAGACATTATCAGAGGAGGGAAATTAGATTTCAGATCAGCCATAGCCTCACTCTTGTTTTGGTTCAGTTGCAGTGACAAGTCTCTTGTCACATTTTGGTTTTCTCTGGCATTTCTAGCAATCTTCATAGATTGGCTAGAAATCTTGTATTTCAACCCATTTCTCTGTTATTGGGCTATTTCTTGTGTTCCTTAAGCCTCATATGTATTTTATTCATGTTCAGAAGCTTATACCTTCATATAAACTGCGCAGTCACTGCTCTCCGGCATTTTGTGGAGTTGCAGCAACTCATGTATTTCATTGTTCATGTATTGGAGGTTGGTTCTTAAGGCTTGAGTGGCTTGTCCCTCAACTATTTCTTGTATTCTATTGCTGATATATCATAATATAATGATGGTTGTAGCATTTCCCTCTTATGATGTATTCAGAGTTGCAGAGTTCATGTTTATGTTCTTATGTTGATGTAAGCTCTCTCATTGAGCATTGTTTTAGAGACCTAGATTGGGGAGATCTGAATAACCCATCTAGAGTTATTTATTTGGGCTCATATTCTGCATAGGAGTTGTATGATGTGTTTTCTAAGGCATACTAGCATTGGTTTGTCTTATTTTTGCAGCAGCTTCCTTATACAGCGTCCTCAGGGACCCTGTAGCAGAAATTCCTGAGGTGGAATATTTCATATCCATAGACAGAGTCTGTGAAGGGCTACCTAGCCTCAAGATCTCTCCCTTATTTGGAAGGAGACATATCCTGTAAATTCCCCAATATTCAATCTCTAAAACAGACTTGTAATATCTCACTAAAGAAGGAAATTGGAATATCTGAAGATATTCTCGATAGAGCAGCAAGTTCCAGGTTTGGAACATTACACTGTTGCAGCTGGAGAAGTCATAGGGACTGGTTGGACTTGGGTCAAAACAAGATAAGTTTTGGGTTGACCAAGTTTGGTAGCGGCTGGAGGATCGAGGTACCAGATAGGAATCCCAAGGGTCAGGTTAGGAAGAGAGAGGGTGGACATAACAGGTACTATGTACACTCCTAGTGGGGGAGCTAGGAATGGTATCTAACCAAAGGGGTAATGACCGGGTGGGATGGCTCCAAGATGGTGAAGGCCTGGAGGAACTGTTCCAGGGGGGTAAGGGGGGTCATGAGTACTAGCTGAAGGTCAAGGGCCAGGAGAAGAAGGTTCAGAAGGTTGATCAGAGGACATCATGAGAATCTGGTAATCGGGGGAACCAGATGGAAGAGGTTGAGTGGCCACCTGACCTTCAGGTGGTTGGGTAGCCACAAATCCCTGCTGTGCATCCACCTGCGCCTGAGGGGGAGGTGACTGCTATTGCGGGGGTTGAGTAGGCGAGGGAGGCGAAGGTGCTGATGTTGGAGGAGCTGGAGCACCAAGCTGCAGATACGGATAAGGGGGTTGGGTAATAGTGTGGTAAACATGAGGTTGGGCCAAAAGAGGGGGCATGCTCTATTCTGGATACATGCTACCGGGAGGGGGAAAATTTTTGGAGGTTCTGCCTCCCCCCCCCCCCGGAAAACCATAACCCATGGGAGGTTGAGCATATGGATGAGAGAGAACTCCAACGATACCATTGGCGACATGAGGTGCCCCCGGTGCGTTGGCACAAGTGGGTCTGTGGAGATCAGGTAGAATGGTATAAACATAACCTGTCTCAGCATAGATCAGGTCATATTTTAATGCCATTTGGAGGCGGCTTCTTCAGTTTGAGTAAACTACGATGCGACATCTTTCCAGATAGGAGGCAAGAGAGATCTAAGGAACCAGTCCATGTAGACATGGTCTTCGAAGGTAGGGGATTGACATAGGCTCTTTCTTCTCCACCATTCCTGGACATGATCGGATAGGTGGGTCGCAGATGATTGACGGAAAGAAGTCAAAAGTTTAATACCAGTGTCATAACGAAGGGGAAGCTGGAAGTAAGATAAAAAATCTTGGGCAAGAGTCGCAAAGGTGGTATGAGAGGAAGTGGCCTGATCAACATACCACTTAGAATCTTTTCCTATAAAAGTTCGTTGGAACAACCAAAGACAGATAGAGTCATGGGTAATGGAGTTAGATGAACACCACATGTGGAAAGATCGAACATGATTTGAAGGATCTTCTCTAGCAAGTCCTTCAAACTTTGGGATGTCGGAAGGGATCTTTATCGGCATAGCAGGCCAACTAGCGTCATGGTGTATAGGGTCGTTTATCAACCAGTCCAATTCGGGGAGGCTAAGGCCTTCCATGAAGGGGATCAAGGGCGCAGCTGGGGTAGTGTTTGTAACGGTCCCACTAGTGGTATTCCTAGCATGACGGTGGGGGTTGCCACCAGCATAAGGTCCTGCACAAGACATGGTGAAGGTTTCAGGGGGAGAACTAAAGGCAAAACGAGAAGAAGAACCTGAAGGACCAGAAGAAGAGTCAGTGTGCAGACTCGGTGGAGGAATAACTCGAATCCTATGCGGAGGAGTAAATCTTCCTACTGGAAACTGAGGATGAGGGCCAAGAAGTCTCCAGGATAAACGCCTTGGTGGTGCAATGGTGATGGCACAAACATGGCACAAATGAAAAAGAGATCGACAAGGGCAGGGAGGTGTAAGATCAACTGATTACAATGTCGAAACAAGGGTAGAAAGGTGCATGATCAATTGATTTCAATGTTTTAGAGTCTTTTCTTGGCAGTGTTAACCAAGCCCTTTTTCGCTTAGGGTGTGTGTGTAAAAGTGTGTAAATTTTAATTTTTAAACTGACACGTTTGTAGAGAAAAATAATAAGTGTGTTGTATGGCTGTAAATAAACCTGCAAATGACAATATATAGGCCTGCAAAAACAGAAAATAAATAGTGAATAATGCAATAATCTAAACCAAAGGAGGTGGGCCTCTCAACAACTAATCTATAAGTGAGTAAAAAAAAAAAATCAAAACACACTAAAGCAAAAACTAATAGATCTAAGGTCAAGAGGGACAGGGATATAAAAAACAAAATCTACTAGAAAGTGGTGCAGAAAAAAACAACAAATCAAAGGAAAAATTGTTGTAAAAATGGTGGAGAAAGGCCATCTCCTAAAGGGAAACATAGTGAACCCTAGAGGAAAAGCCCAAACAAAGATATATGAGGTGATTTGGATGGGTAACAAGCTGATCTGAAGCAAATTTGAAGGTGAGGTATCAAATCTGAAAAAATGGCTGGAAGACTCTGAAATTTCAAACAACCTGCAACAGTAAAAACTCTTCCACAAAACGTGGAGGGTACTGAAGCCCTAGGGGGCTAGTTTCCCACTTAGTTGAGTGAAACAAAACAAGTACAGGTCCAAAACGGGCAGAGACGGAGGTCAGAAAACCCAAAAAAGAGGCTCAGACAAACCCATAAAACTTTAAGAAAAATCCCTACAAAAAGTCCAGGTCGCAGTTTCTGACCTGTTTTCAGCAGAGGTCGCACTTTTTGGGTTGTAAAGTGCGACCTGGAGGTCCAGGTCACAGGTTTTGGGATGAAAAGTGTGACTTACACTTCCAGCACTCTCGGCGGCAGATTTCAGAAAAAGTTGTCGTCTTAGCTGTGGCTGATGTCTATCACCTGTGAAATGGGTCCAAAAACACGCAGAAGTTAGAATTTTTATTGTTTTAGAGTTTTATGGGTTAAAAACAACATCAAGAATAAGAAAAAAAAAGGGGCTAAAGAGAAATCCTAGGGTTTGAAGCAGCTGGATATGCAAGGATCAGAAAAACGATAGCGGTCATAATGGTAAACCCGTGTGGAGTCGCCAGTTGTTAGTATGAATCTTGATTCGAGGTGTACAAAAAAAGACCACTTTAGTTGTGCATAACAAACAGCCCTAGCAGCAGAAATGACTACTAATATCTTCAGATCTGCAATTAGATGATCAAGACAAATGCTGCAAAAATCTATATCTATGCATTAGAAGACATTAAACAGTAGAAAAATAAGATTTACTCCATATATCCAATAGACAAGAAAAGAATATATTCAATGAAATTTTTATTAATGGCACCTGGGAGGAAAACACAAGAGGGTGTTCCTTGTTCTCCTCAATGGGATGGTTCTTGTAAGTCCTCAACACTTTAGATTTAGAATTCCTCTCTCTTGATGGTGTAGAAAACCCAGACAAAAAATGGAAAAATATGGCTATGATAATGGATCAATAGCGAGACCAAGAGTTGAGATCCAGAGTGATCCTTAGGCAAAAAAAGGTAACAAATTGATGGGAAAACCCTTCTATTTATAACAAAATATTGAGTTAGTCTAGAGATTGGTGCATAATTAAAATATTATTAACCAAATCTAGATCCAACTTTTATGGAATATTTTATTATATTTGTTGGAGGGAAAAGGAATTTGACTTGAGTCAAGTCCCCTTATTTGTAAATAATAAATAAATAAATGATTTATTTATCATTTTAAGGATATGATTAAGTAATAATAAATAGATAAATAAATGATTTGTTTATTATTTTAAGGATATGGTTGAGTAATAATCAAATAAATAATGATTTATTTAATTATTTAAGGGTGAATTAGTCATATTTAACAAAGAATATTATTTAAATAATATTTAAACAATTATTCTTAGAAAATAATAAGATAAATAATTATTTATCTAATTAATTTCCTTGTTTTGGGTTAAATATAACTAGAAAGATTAATTAAACTACTTTTTAACTAATTATTTCTTGAGGAAAATCAAACAAATGTATATTTATTTGATATTTCCTTATGGGGTTTCCTGTTTAGACCATAAACAACTTAATAAAGGTGGTTTACTAAGTTATTTTTCATAGTGAATGTGATTTTACTTGGGGTAAAATTGGTCTTACTTGGTGTACTTGGGTCCATCCAATAACAATGGATTAGATGACCAAAATTGGTGTAACAGATTGCCCCCTAGTGTGTGAGCGTTAGGAGCTAATCGTATGACCGAAGTACGTTGTAAGAGCTCAATCACTAGACAACAAAGAGGAAGTCAAAGAGAGAGGATTGTAAGGTAGACCAAAGTGCTGAAAGAAATAGACCCTGAGGAGGTGACTTGCAGGTGTGACAAGTCTTTTTGATGAGTGAGTACTTGCTATAGGCGGTGGGGGAGGCATACCTATAGCCGCCAAGGCAATAGTATAAACAATAAGGTGCCCAGAAAACCATGGAACGCAATAATAAAGCATATGCTGGCATAAACATGAGCCAGATAAATAACACAATAATGAATCCCACATACATATTGTGCCTGGGATAATAGCTAGGGCTTGTACAATAATATCTAAGTACATGAGATATAAATACAACCCAGATGCCCATGAACACAGGAGATGGCTCTGAAAATCTGACTGATACATGCAAAAAAAAAAAGCACTGGAAGCGGCTGAAGGCCGACATCATCAAATTTATGGAGCTGCATCGAAGGCTGAAATGAATAGGTCATTCGAGTGTGTGGGGGGCTACTTGTAGGGCCACCCCCTCATGAGGGCTGAGACATCTCACACACACCCGGTAATTGTTGATGTTAGCTGCTGCATCACTGAACCATCGAGTATATGGAACTTAGTCATGCTGAAAAGAGCTAGAGTTGAGAAACAATCAAGTCAAAGGGCAAGAAGGAGTCCCTTTTCCTAATCTGAGGCACCAAACAAGAGTGGAAGTTGGAACCAAGGTACACTGCCCTCTAGACCTGGCTTCTGGAATGAATGAGCTGATGTTGACAGAAGGAGATCTGCCATAGGTGAGACAATAAGGGATCCTCAACTAAGGAACAAGAGAAAATAGTAGAGTGACTGACATACTGACACCAATGATGATGATGAAATGGGGGAGACTGAGTAGCGAATGAACGACTTCCCTTATTAGAGCATAAATGGCATGGATGACTCGGCAGCGACTGACGCAATATTATGAGGGATAGGGGACAGTGGAACTGGTGGTCATAATGTGCGACACAAGAGAGGGACCAAGCAATGAAGGATGAAGAACTATAGTGGGATAGACTCCATGAAAGCTATGATGACTCAACTCAGATGCTCTAAACAAGGGTGACTCGATGGTGTTGCCACACAGAAAAGGGGTCCAATGGGGACCCTAAAATCATGAGTACAAGATGGTAGCTCATGACAAAAGTCGACACGAGCGTGGACAAGTATGGAGGCGACATGATGCCCCTGATACGAGTGTGGCAAGTGAATAAATTCGGTTTTGAGGAAGGGTGAAGTGGTGCTTCTTGGAAAAAATGTGTCCTGGTGAAGTATTGAATCACAAAAGGCTAATAGATACCCCTTTGAGGGCTTGGTGAGATCATTCCAATGGTATAGACGATTCATCAAACTGAGCTACAGTTTGACTGTAGCAAGTGAAAGAAAAATCAAGAGTTTTCTTTTAATAAGGCATTTTCCTTCCAAATTCACTCATGTGCAGGTGGAGTTGTGGTGAATATATTGAGGAGAGGAGGACCTAAATCTTGCAGTGATTGTAGCAGACAAACCAACCATTGAAATTTGAGATCCATCAGTTGTAGGTAAGATACCTAATCCTACTCTTTCATTTCATTGGGTTGAAAGTTAAGTTTATGTGCCCATAGCTCATGAACAAGCTAGGTCACACTTTTTTGGGTCTACTCTATGACCTGGGTAACACGTTCTGGGCATAAAACTGCGACCTGTCCCAGGAAATGACCTGAACAGTGTGACCTGTCAGAGAAAGGGGTTTTCAGTGTTGTTTTTGGCTGAGAGCTGGGATTTTTATGGTTGGGGGGCATAGGTGCCCCCAAGCATGTTGCAGACATGCCAAAATGTATTTAGAAAAAGGGAAATCTAAACACATTTTAATGATGTGGTGCACCATTTGTTTTCGGTATGGTTATGCAGTTTGAGAAATGAAATAGATGATTACCAATATCTTTTGGTACTGCATATATGAATCAAATGGGCTTTAAGTTTCTGGGTTGGCATACATGGTGTTGTTATCCCAAAGGTAGGACTTGGGGATAATGAACTGATGTTCTCCCAGAAAACTCATAGTTTGGTCAACCACAATTTCTATAAGACTGGGTTGCTGATGTGATATGAAGGAATGATGAGGGGTATCATCCCTAGAGTGATCTGAAGTGATATGGGACTCTAGAGATTCTTCTAAATGTGGAACAATAATGGGACTAGAGTCGACATGACTAGATTCACTAGGAGAGTTGTGGAGAATTGCTTCTCCTGGTATCTCAACTATGGGTGCCCCCTTACCCAAATATTGGGTGTCAATGTAATGGCCACACGGTGCATGTGGTTCGAATGCATGAGTTCGATGTAAGGAGGGATATATAAATTCAAGGGTGGTGATTGCTTCCACAATTTCGTCATCGTAATAGAGGATGGGGTGACTGGTGAAAGAAATACCACCTGATGTGGAAAAGCTACCTGACTCATCATCTTGAGAAGAGAGGTTCACATGCACATCGTCACAAGTGGTGATAGAAAAATAATCAGATAAAGGATCTACCGATTTTGAGCCCAAGGTGATCGCTGGAGGGATGTCAAGCGAAACATTAGGGGAAGTCTCCAAGGGGACTTCTACCAAGGGTCTCATGGATGATGATAGGTAGAAAATGGTGGGTGAAGGCTCTGTCATCTCAACATCAGGAGGGGTAATTTCAATGGGAGCATATGTGTCCTCTAGTTTTTCCGAAGCAAAACGCGCAAATAAGGGAGTGGTGGACGCATTGCGCTTGGCCTGGAATTGGTGAACCGCTTCCAAATAGGAGCGGTACTCTTCAAGGCGGGGACAAAGGTGAGTATAGTGGCCATGGAAATCACATAAAGCGCAAGGGTGATTTGTGCACAAAGACTTGAGTTTCGGGACTGAATCTAGTATAGTGACATATACCTCTGGGATATCAGACTCCAGAAACATCTCATTGACCATGGACTTAAGGTGAGGCAATTCCGAACAAGTATGGATGGTGTGGCCAGCGACATCACACAAATCACACTGGATGATACACTTTGGAGGCTGAAAAGAGGCAGGGTTTTTCGGGGCAACCTTTTCCTTTGATGCCCCCTTGCGAGCTTTTCCCTTCTTACGTGAAGCGGTCACAACGGGAGGTAGTTCCTATTGAGGTGAATGAGGCACTATTACAGTGGGAGAAGTCATAGGGACCAGTTGGACTGGGGTCAAAGCAAGATAAGGTTTGGGTTGACCAGGTGGGGTAGCAGCTGGAGGATCGAGGTACTAGACTGGAATCCCAAGGGTCAGGTTAGGAAGAGAGAGGGTGGACATAACAGGTACTGTGTACACTCCTAGTGGGGGAGCTAGGAACGGTATCTGACCAAAGGGGTAATGACTGGGTGGGACGGCTCCAAGATGGTGAAGGCCTGGAGGAACCATTCCAGGAGGGTAAGGGGGGTCATGAGTACTAGCTAAAGGTGAAGGGCCAGGAGAAGAAGGTTCAGAAGGCTTATCAGAGGACATCATAAGTATCTAATAATTGGGGGAACCATATGGAAGAGGTTGAGTGGCCACTTTACCTTTAGGTGGTTGGGTAGCCATAAATCCCTGCTGTGCATCCACCTGTGCCTGAGGGGGCGGTGAATGCTGTTGCGGGGGTTAAGCAGGCGAGGGAGGTGAAGGTGCTGATGCTGGAGGAGCTGGAGCACCAAGCTACGGATACGGATAAGGGGGTTGGGTAACAATGTGGTAAACAGGAGTTTGGGCAAAAGAGGGGGCATGCCGTATCCTGGATACGTGCTACCGGGAGGGGGAAAAGTGTGATAGGTGCTACCCCCCCAAGGAAAACCATAACCCATGGGAGGTTTAGCATATGGATGAGAGAGAGCTCCAACGATACCATCGATGGCATGAGGTACCCCTGGTGCTTGGCACCATCGGGTCTGGGGAGATTAGGTAGAACGGTATAAACATAAACCGTCTGAGCGTAGATCAGGTCATATTTTAACACCATTTGGAGGGCGGCTTCTTCGGTTTGAGGAAAATGTGATGTGACATCTTTCCTGATAGGAGGCAAGAGAGATCTAAGGAACCAGTCCATGTAGACACGGTCTTCGAAAGTAGGGGATTGACATAGGCTCTTTCTTCTCCACCATTCCCAGACATGATCGGATAGGCAGGTCGCAGATGATTGACGGAAAGAATTCAAAAGTTAGATACCAGTGTCATAACAAAGGGGAAGCTGGAAGTAAGATAAAAAAGCCTGGGCAAGAGTCGCAAAGGTGGTATGAGAGGAAGTGGCCTGATCAACATACCACTTAGAAGCTTTGCCTGTAAGCGTTCGTTGGAACAACTGAAGACGGATAGAATCATCAGTAATGGAGTTAGATGAACACCACATGTGGAAATATCGAACATGATTTAAAGGATCTTCTCCAGCAAGTCCTTCAAACTTTGGGATGTCAGAAGGGAGCTTTGTCAGCATAGCAGGCCAACTAGTGTCATGGTGTATAGGGTCATCTATCAACTGGTCCAAGTCGGGGAGGCTGAGGCCTGCCATGAAGGAGAGCAAGGGCGCAGCCAGGGTAGCGTCCGTAGTGGTCCCACTAGTGGTATTCCCAGCCTGAGGGCCGAGGTTGCCACCAGCATAAGGTCCTGCACCAGACATGGTGAAGGTGTTAGGGGGAGAACTGAAGGCGGAACGAGAAGGAGAACCCGAAGGACCAGAAGAAGAGTCGGTGTGCGGACTCGGTGGAGGACTAACTCGAATCCTATGCGGATGAGTAAGTATTCCTACCAGAAACTAAGGATGAGGGCCAAGAAGTCTCTGGGATAAACGCCTTGGTGGCGCAATGGTGATGGCACAAACACGGCACAAAGGAAAAAGAGACCGACAAGAACAGGGAGGTGTAGGATCAACTAATTACAATGTCGAAACAAGGGCAGAAAGGTGCAGGATCAATTGATTTCAACTTTTTAGAGTCTTTGCTTGGCGGTGTTAACCGAGCCCTTTTTCGTTTACGGTGTGTGTGTAAAAGTGTGTAAATTTTAATTTTTAAACCCAGACGTTTGTAGATAAAAGGAAAAAGTGTGTTGTATGGCTATAAATAAACCTGCAAATGACAGTATATAGGCCTGCAAAAACAAAAAATAAACAGCTAATAATGCAATAATCTAAACCAAAGGAGGTGGGCCTCTCAACAACTAGTCTATAGGTGAGTTAAAAAAACTAATCAAAACACACAAAAACAAAAACTAATAGATTTAAGGTCACGAGGGACAGGGATCTAAAAGACAAAATCTGCTAGAAAGTGGTGCAGAAAACAACTCATCAGAGGAAAAATTGTTGTAAAAATGGTGGAGAAAGGCCATGTCCTGAAGGGAAACATAGTGAAACCTAGACGAAAACCCAAACAAAGCTAGATGAGGTGAATTGGATGGGTAACAAGCCGATCTAAAGCAGATTTGAAGGTGAGGTATCAGATCTGAAAAAATGGTTGAAGACTCTGAAATTTCAGACAACCTGCAATAGCAAAAACTCTTCCACAAAAAGTGGAGGGTACTGAAGCCCTAGGGGGGCTAGGTTCTCACTTAGTTGAGTGAAACAGAACAAGTACAAGTCCAAAATGGGCGGAGACGGAGATCAGACAACCCTGAACAAAGGCTCAAACAAACCCATAAAACTTTCAAAAAAAACCCTGCAAAAGGTCCAAGTTGCAGTTTCTGACCTGTTTTCAACAGAGTTCGCACTTTTTGGGTTGTAAAGTGCGACCTGGAGGTCCAGGTCATAGGTTTTGGGCTGAAAATTGCGACCTGCACTTCCGGCATGCTCGGCGGCAGATTTCAAAAAAAAATTTCATCTCAGCTGCGGCTGATGTCTGTCACCTGCGCAATGGGTCCGAAAACACGCGGAAGTTAGAACTTTTATCATTTTAGGGTTTTATGGGTTAAAAACAACATCAAGAATAAGAAAAACAAGGAGCTGAAGAGAAATCCTAGGGTTTGAAGAAGCTAGATATGCAAGGATCAGAAAAACGACAGTGGTCGTAATGGTAAACTTGTGTGGAGTCGTCAGTTGTTAGTATGAATCTTGATTCGAGGTGTACGAAAAAAACCACTTTAGCTGCGCATAAAAAACAACCCTAATAGCAGAAATGACTGCTAATATCTTCAGATCTGCAGTTAGATGATCAATACAAATGCTACAAAAATCTAGATCTATGCATTAGAAGATATTAAACAGTAGAAAAATAAGATTTACTCCATAGATCCAATAGAAAAGACAAGAATATATCCAATGAAATTTTTATTAATGGCACCTGGGAGGAAAACACGGGATGGGTTCTTGAAGTCCTCAGCACTTCAAATTTAGAATTCCTCTCTCTGGATGGTGTAGAAAACCTAGAAAAAAATGGAAAAATATGGCTATGATAATGGATCAATAGCGAGACCAAGAGTTGAGATCCAGAGTGATCCTTAGGCAACAAAAGGTGACAAATGAATGGGAAAACCCTTCTATTTATAACAAAATATTGAGTTAGTCTAGAGATTGGTGCATAATTAAAATATTATTAACCATATCTAGATCCAACTTTTATGGAATATTTTATTATATTTGTTGGAGGGAAAAGGAATTTGACTTGAGTCAAGTCCCCTTATTTGTAAATAATAAATAAATAAATGATTTATTTATCATTTTAAGGATGTGATTAAGTAATAATAAATAAATAAATGATTTATTTATTATTTTAAGGATATGGTTGAGTAATAATCAAATAAATAATGATTTATTTAATTATTTAAGGGTGAATTAGTCATATTTAACAAATAATATTATTTAAATAAGATTTAAACAATTATTCTTAGAAAATAACAAGAGAAATAATGATTTATCTAATTAATATCCTTGTTTTGGGTTAAATTTAACCGGAAATATTAATTAAACTACTATTTAACTAATTATTTCTTAAGGAAAATCAAACAAATGTATATTTATTTAATATTTCCTTATGGGGTTTCCTATTTAGACCATAAACAACTTAATAAAGGTGGTTTACTAAGTTCTTTTTCATAGTGAATGCGATTTTACTTGGGGTAAAATTGGTCTTACTTGGTGTACTTGGGTCCATCTAATAACAATGGATTAGATGACCAAAAAATGGTGTAACAGTAGTGATGCTATATGTAGCTCCAAATCAACCTTAACAAACCTGCACTTCAGTCTGGGATGCCTTCAAAGCAGCGACTAAGCCTTCAACCTTGGCCTGCGGCGCAGCGGATGCAGGAATTACTTATGGCATATCCTCATATATTTTCTCTATCAACTGCTCTAATTCAACCTGCTATGCAACTGCTATAATGTGTGCTACATGGGCTTGGGCAGTTTCGACAGCGTTGGTCATAATAGTTTTCTCAGCCTCACTGATTTGTTGTTGCACCCATAATTCTCTCTGTTGAAGTTCACAGAAGATGGAGATAAAAAGGTCATGCAGTTGCGCATCTATCAGTCTCACGACATCAAGGTTGACCAAAGAGCACGCAGACTTGCTCACATAAGATGGGAGGTACCATAGAAAAAGTTGCGCCTCAGAGAGGGCAGATCTGACTTCCTACCATGGTGGCCAAGGTTGTAATTGTAGCTAGTTGGATTTCTTGATTCTACCTCGCCTGATTCATGATCGCCTGAAGGGTGTCTTCCTTTAGCTGAAGACCCTACAGTTCATATTGCAAGGCTTCTACCACGGCCTTCTATTGTTCTTCCAAAGCAGCCCATCAGTTTTCTAATGCAACAGTGACAGCGACTAAAATCTTCTCCAAGTCATCTTCTGTCGATGTGACCTCTGTCTCTGTGTTAGGCTTATTATCCTTGCGCTTCTTCTTCTGCCCTTTGGGAGGCTCACCTGTGCGCTTGGTGCTGCATGGGGACGTCGCACCCTTACCACCAAGCCCCTTGATTTCCTCACCTTGCTGGGACTCCCTCTCTGCCCCCACAGTGGCATCCTTAGGGGTCTCTTTGGTCATATTTTTCTTCGTAGTATGCTCCTCGATGTCCTTTGCTTTTTTCGGTGGGATAGTATCCTTTGGGGCTGCGTCCTTGCTGGATGTGCCAGCTGTGACCGGGGCGGATGACTTGAAGCCAAGCTTCCATGCCGGTGGCTAAGTTGTGACCAGTTGGTCAATCTCTGCTTCCATGGCCATATAAGGGAGAGTATACCAGGCTGGATCTTTGTGGGCCCGAATCTACACATTGTGCATAGTAACCTGAAATGCCACAATGCCCTTATACTTTTCATAGACCGCGGGTGACAAGAACGACCAGGAATGAATTGTTGCTGCTAGAGCACCATCAAACAACGCCCAAAACAACTTGTTATCCTCAATGCATTTGTAATCCTTCGACTCCCAAAGGTTCATGAACTGCGCACCTTCACACATATCTGGGTCAAGCTCAGGGAGCACTGCATCATCGGGTGTTTCCCACGCAACGAAGGCAATTAACATCATCAGCCATGAGTAGCAAAATTCCTTTCTGTGGTCCTACGCCAATGCACATTGTCTATAAATTTGTCACAAGGGTACTACGACCAGTTGTAGGAGGCCCCCTTTTTTCATCTGCCAATGAGCTGAATTACATAAGCAAGGACGGCCAATGCTTGGCACTTGCGTATCATTTTTCATGCTAGCAGTAGGGTACCCATGTGCACTCGTGGATCGGCTATTGTGTCTACCAGGAACCCTCTTTTGTTGCGGCCAATGTTATATTTATGTTAGACTTCTTCGGCAATATCCTGCTTGAACTTCTTGCCGATGCCCACCATGGGATTGGGTCCATGCATGGGGAGGTTGGTGATTTGGTGAATTAAGGCAACATCAATTGGGATGTGACCCTAGATCCACAAACACCCATCGTGGACAAGCACCGGCAACTACAGAAAAACCAGGCCAGTGATGTTGTATCAGCCAAAGTGTGGGATGCGCAACAAATTTAATATCCCCGAACCTACAAATCTGCATGCCCATGGCATCGGCTCTACCTTCGGCACGTAATCATAAAACACCCTTTCAAGATATAATTCTGGAACCAGTGTTGGGAAGGCATCTAGATTGTCTAGATTGTGATCATCGAACTTAATGGAGGGGAGGCCTCTGAACATATCACCAATCAGAGGCACCTCCGCCGGGACCAGAGGCATTTGTAGGTAGGCACGGACAACGTCGATATTCTTGGGGGCACGCACGGTTGGTTTGCTTGGCTTAACATATGGAAGCAACTAGGTAAGCGGAGTCGCCTGTAGAGCTTCCTCCTGATCTATCATAGGGCGCTTTCAAAACGGGACTTAGGTACCTTTCAAGGGGAATGCACAATCCGAGGGGATGTTTGTGGCTTCACCCCAACCCACTTCGTATATTTTTCTTTTCCTTTCTCTGTTCCCTTCACCTTCCCTTTTCCCTTTCTCTTAGCCATCGTAGACACGACCTCTTCCATATCAGGGGTTACTTCCAATACGTCTTTAGACCCAATTTCCACAGAAGTCATGGCATGAAATGACTCGGTGGGGTTAGAAGCAGTAATTCTTGCTCGGAAGACAAATTGAGGGTTGTTGTTGTCAGAAGAGGTATCTCGCCCAAACATATGGATGGAAATTGCACAGAATAGATAGAGTTTACAGTGGAGCACAATGCGTAAAAATTTTGGAAAGAAAACAAACTTGTTCTGACCGGCACCCCTTTTTTATAGCCTCCGATGGGTAAAAACTATCGAATTAGCCTTAATTGCAACTTATCATTACAGAAACGGTAAAAAATCCTCCCATATCACCGCATTAATTTCTAATTTCTCGTTCCGTTTAGTGGTAAAATTGCTTTTTCACCCAGTTGTACCATTCTAATGGCTATTTTTTCCCGCCGCATACTACCCCTGCCTATGTCATACCTTTTCACACCTCCTGCTCTACGTACTATCCCTATGCGTCCATCGAACCCTCCTTTGATTTTCCTTCCTGGTGTGTGCAACATCCTTTACACAGCTACTACGTACATATAGTCATTTGGTCGATGATGGGTTGTCCCGACAGGGTTTCAGACGACTTCCATTAATGTACCCAGGCAAGTAATCTCTGCGCAGCGTAGCCAACCTGACTGTACCACCATCGGTAATCTCCTTCACTATGTATGGGCCCAACTAGTGCTTATAGAACTTTCTTGCTTGGCGTGCAAACTGGTTGTCGTAAAGTAATACCAATTCGTCTTCCTTAAATACCTTATGTTGAATATGTCAATCATGCCAAGCTTTCTCGCGAGCCTTCTGAACGTGCTGGTGAAACTGAGTAATGAATCGATCTTCTTCCAGGGCCATCAATTGCACCAAGAATTCTTCCATGATGTATGGTTCCGCTATATTTGTAAAAGCTGAAATGCGTAGGCTGGGAACAATGTATTCCATAGGCATGACGGTCTGCTTCCCGTAGACCATTTTGAAAGGCGTTTTTCCCGTGATTTTCTTACCTGTGGTCCTATAGGCCCAGAGTAATGAGGGAATGCGCACGTCCCAATCGCTTTGGTCATCGTTATAGACCTTAGTAAGCGCATGTTCCAAAATTTTATTGAAGGCCTCTACTACCCCAATCGCCTGTGGGTGATATGGGTTACTCTTCACATGGTGGATCTGGAATTCCTCAGTCAAAGTTGCAGTAGTCTCATTAACAAAATGTGTACCTCTATCGCTCATTAGGATCTTTGGGCAGCCAAACCTATTCTGAATATTTTCAAAAATGAAGTGTGTAGTGGTATCTGTAGTACAATCCTTGACAGCCTTCTCTTCCGCCCACCCGGTTACATAATCAGTGGCAGTAATGATGTATCGGGCACCCGTCTTCTTTATTGGGGGATTGATGGGTCCTACAAAGTCTATGGCCCATTTGTTGAATTCCTGTGGATCCATTTGTGGTTACAGGGGCATATCATCTCTATGTGAGGGTTTGCTTGTTCGCCGGCATGCGTCACAAGCACGGCAGTATGCATGGGCATCGCTATGAAATGTGGGCCACCACAACCCAGCCGTCAACACTTTCTGTGTAGTTTCTTTTCCTACATAGTGTCCTCCTGAAACTCCTCCATGTGCCTCAGCCAAGATAGCTTGTCTTTTGTGGTCCAATACATATCTCCGCAGCACCTCATCTGCGCCTGTTTTGTATAGTTATCCGGCGATTACGGTAAAATCGACTGCGCGGTTGACCAAATCCTTTTTCTGTGGTACTGAGTAGTCATCGGGTGCCATACCTATGGTCAAGAATTGAACGATATCTTCAAAGTGTTCGTCAACCACCTTGATAGCAAACATCTGCACACCTGGTAATCCTTCTTCCAGATTAGTTGTCTCTTCCCCACTCTCGATCTAAGACAAGTGGTTGGGTCGGGTGTTCAATCTCCCAGGATTCACAATGATTTCAAAATCATACTCCTAAAACAACAGTAACCACCTACAAATACCCCCCCCCCCCCCAACATAGGTTTATTGACCAAGTATTTTAGAGTTGAATGATCTGTGAACATCTTTAAGTGTCCACCTAATAGATAGTGTCTATATTTCTGCAGGGCATACACCATTTCCAATCCCTCGCACTCCGTAGTAGAATAGGTATGCTCTACGTTACATAGTTTTCTCCTAGCAAATGTAACTGTATGATCAATGTCCCCTTCTCCAGGCTGTGCTAAGACAGCTCCTAAAACTATTCCTGATGCATCCACATGTGCATGGAAGACCTTTTCCCAGTCGGGAAATATAATAATACGTGTAGTTACCATCTTTTCCTTTAGTAGCTCAAAGCTATTTTGACACTCTTCATCCCAAAAAAAAGATATATCCTTCTTTAGCAGCTTCTCCATTGGCACAGTAATCAGGGCATACCCTTCAATAAACTTTCTATAGTAACTAGTGTGCCCTAAGATGGAGCACAACTATTTCTCTGTGGTGGGGACTACCAAATTGATGATAACCGCAATCTTGGATGGGTCAACCATCAATCCCTGATGACATACCACGTGCCCCAACAAAATCCCAAATGGTACGCAGAATATGCATTTCTTTATGTTTAGTGAAATTTGGTGTTTCCTGCAGGCATCCAACATCATGTGCAAGTTTGACACATGATTCTTTACTAATCCAAAAACTGTCCAATCATCAAAATAGACCTCCAAAAAATTATGAATGAATTCCTTGAATACTGCTACAACTATGTGCTAAAATATGGCAAGGGTGTTCTTCAGCCCAAAACACACGGCAGTGTACTGGAATGATCTCCCCTCAGTTACAAAGTTTGTATTGTTGCGGTCCTCAGGTGCTATTCAGATCTGATGGTACCTTGAGAACCCATCAATGAATGAGTATGCTTCCTGACCTCCCACATTATCCAGAATTTCACCAGAGAATGGCATAGGGAAAGGATCATGTACGCAGGCGTCATTTAACTTGCATAGGTCTAAGCAGATCCTTATTTCTCCTTTAGTCTTCTTTTCCTGGACCACCATAGGGCTTACCCAATCTTACTGTTCCACTGGTTCAATGATACCTTCAGCCACCATCTTCTCTATTTCCTCCTTGAATTTCTATTTATACTTAGGGTTCAAGCGATAGGGTCATTGGTTAACAGGGCGCGCATCTGGCTTCAATTTAATCCTCATAAAACCCATATCCCCGACGATGCACTTGAGATCTAAGAACTTTGTGGGGAATATATATTGATATTTAGTCAACAGCTCTGCGATCTTTCCCACCGTGTTGTTATCCCAGTAATCCCCAATTTTGGCCATCTTGGGCTGCACTTTCGTGCCAATGTTGACTTCCTTTAGTTTCAATGGTTTGGTTACATCCACTACCTATAATAAAGGTCTTGCAACAACACATTTTCCTTCTGACTCTGGGATAGTGATATTCTAGGGGTCCTCATCACAGTCTTCTACTGACAAATTTCTGTAACTGACAATATCCTGCATTTGTGCAACCCAGGTTGTCGCAGTACATTATTGCTTAGAGAAGGACTCATCAAAGACCAAAGCATCTATATATTGGAGGGCTTCATCGAGTTTCTCAGTTCCTCCTACTAGAACAAACGTTATCATTAAATATTCAGCCATTGTACACCAGTGACGAGTGCGTTGGTGTAGCTCTACAACCAAATACTAGGTGGTGGGGATTGGTCCTAAATCATGAATAAACATATGGACCCATTCATTCCATGTGTTTTCATTCCATACTTCCATCGAAAGAGCCAAGTTCTTGTGCTGATCCCCTCGACCTAAGAATAGTTCCATGGGTGGGTTGTCAGGAGGATCGAATCTATAATATCCCAAAATCAGGACTGCTAGCAAGCCATGCCTGAAAAATGCATTTTTCAGGAATGGATGCTAAAGGATTGGAAACCAACACTTGTATCCCTTAGATCTAACAATCCAAGACCTAAATCTAAGATGGATTAAAAAAAAAATCCTTCTAGGTGGGTTAAACATGTCTCCCACACCTAGTGTAGCTAGAAAATGCCCAAAGAAGGGACTGTAGCAATACAAAAACAACACTGCTAGAAAATAACGCAGTTCAGCCCAATGTTTGCAGGAGATCATTATGGATACTCATATTTCAGCTATACATCAGCAAAATATATTTACATGGAATCTTATATATTTTATAACAGAAAGGAGAAGGTTATATAAGAAGAAACCCTAAGAAATTAGGTGCTACAGCCATAAGAAATGTCTGAATAAGCTTGACAGCGGTATTTTCATTGGCTAAAGTAGTAGTATGTTACAACTCATATCTAGAGAAGATATGTATACAAAATTATAGACCTTTTTTAGATCTGTATACAAGAAAGACTCCTTTATACACTCTCCTTGGGGATTTCATCAATACATGAATAACAGTGAGTAGATCTAAGATCTAATTTACAGATCTGCAGTAATATTCAGAAAATTATGAAGCATATGATGTACAGCAGATCAGATCTTAACTAACATGGATTGGATGGCCAATCCATGGATCACCACAATGAAAGGAAGGATCCAATCACTAGAGATCTCTCCTCCAAGATGATGCCAAAACTCCCTGCATCTCTACTTTTCCAAATAACGCAGTACTGCAAAAGGGACTGCGCTGTAGACTCTGAGTATGCTTTGGCCTGATGCCAAGATCTAGATCTGAAGCTCCAAGGATCTAGAACACTCTTGTCAAAGGGATAGAAGACTTTCCCAGTGAAAAGGGGTGCTAGAGATGCATAAATCTGAAGAGATCTATCCTCCACTTGCTGTAGCTCAAAGGACAACTGAATCCTAAACAGGATCAGTGTTGTAGGTGAAAGATGGAGCTTGGACAAATGCCAGATAGTGGAAAAGACAAACAAGGATCCTCCAAGATTTGCTCTAGGAAGGAGGTGGGATTCCCACTCAGGAACACCCAATGCTAAACCGCATTATTCTCAGCTAAACAACTAGAGAATGATATATGTCTAACCAGAAAATATAGGTAGAAAATGATTATCATCAGCAACCCTCTCATGTGGTTCTCCTCTTCCTTTTATAAGATAAAAGCCTTGTCAAACCCTAAACCACTTCAATGAGTTATCTCCTTTCACTTGTGGAGCCTCCATCTAGAACTGCACTGTGCATCCATGAGGTACATTGCATCTACACTATGCTATGGATTTGGTCAAGGTTGACCCAATCTCATAGTTCAAAAACCATTCACACTTGCAAGTGTTTATTTTACATGGCCCAGATTTGCCTTTGTTCACACAGGCATGGATTTATTCATTGTTTTCAGAATTTTTACATGTCCTCCTTGATTCATTTATTCAATCAACAGAAAATGAAACAAAATTTTATATTCCTCTTAATTTGGGCTAAGTAGGAATATTACAGAATCGTAAGATCATCATTTTTCGACATTCCCACAAGTCCTAAAAAGCTTCCTTATGGGTTTCCCACCATCACGCAGGGGTCACACGCATAGCCAAGTCAAGGGCCCAAAAACTAAGTTCTTCGGGGACATCCGCTTCAATTGCTTTAATAACGTCCTTAACACTACCAGAACCGTCAAAGTAGGGCAATTCTCTTACCTCTGAGGAGATGTAATGTTCCTAATTAGCCCAAGCTAATAGGAACATTTCATTTTGTCTTAATATTATGTATTGATGAATAAAATGTAAAGGAGGACATGAAAAACTCCTTAAATCAAAGAATAAATACATGCCCAATGTGAAAAGGGATAAATCTGGGACTTTTGTAACAAAATCCACTTGTGTGTGAACAAAAATTGGACCACCTTGGAGAACCAGCGCAGTTTTAGAAGAGGGATCCAATGTGAAAGGGGTTAAGTCCATTGAAGTGGTTTAGGGTTTGTGCACCCCTTCAAGTTATAAAAAGGAGGAGAGGGCTCATGTAGAGGTTGTTGAAGACATTTCGAAATAGATGTTGCTTGAGCAACTCTAGCTCTCTAGGCTGTTTAGCCTAAGGGAAGAGGATTTCCTGTTTAAGAATCCTCCCTCCTTCCTTGAGTAGCTCATGGAGGAGATTGTACTGAAATGAGACACTATCCAGAATTTTGTCCAAGCTCCATCTATTAGCAGCGCTGGTCCTATTTAGGATTTTGCAACTGCTTGAGTTGCAGCAAGTGGTAGTCTAGATCTGCAGAGATCTAGTGTTTTGGAGGACGTTTCTCTCAGAGAGGGTGTCTTGTGACCACCCGGAAGAGGATCTCTCTCTTATTTGTATTTCAGATCTATATTGTATAGCATGTACTTCATTTTTATTCAGCTATGTTGTCCCTCTCAAGAACTGCGTTTCTGCACTTGAGGGTTTATTTGTTATTTCAGTTTTGTGCAATACATGATCTTCAGTGATTGAGGCTTGCCTCTCACTTTGTAAATCTTTGATGTAGCTATTTTTTAAGCTATTTTCAGATATGATATCTATTATAATAAATTTATCTTCAGAAATTCTGAGCATTCTGCAGTTCTTTAGCTTGTATGTCAGATCTACACTTATTCTGGCATTATTTTTATGAAATTCCAATGGGATCGTGAGGAGAAGGCTAAGTAGTTTCCAGATTTGGTATGGATCTGATGTTTCAGCCATATATCTGTCATAGATCTGAGTTTTAACTTACAGCAGCTGAATCTTCAGGAAAATAATGCTGGAATAGTCTGCAGTCTTTTTCTATGCATTGCAGCAACTCATTGCAGGGTTTTTCTTCATGGAAATGTCTGTTTTTCTTTGCATCAACCACATGAGTCTCATTCTGATCTTGCATATTGAAATTTCTGCATAAACTCAACTAAGCCCTTCATAAATTATGCTCTGCAAGCTTCAACACTTTTCTGCATACTTTAGGTCATGGGAAATCAGGGTTTTTCTTGAATAGTCGGGAAGGAGGAACTGTTTAACATAGTAAAACGCGTTTTTTTGGCTGAAATTCGACATGGAAGTCCCTCTTAACCTAATATAACATATCCCAGAGCCATTTCCCTTGTTCTCACGCAAATTTCTTTATACACCTATTTTAGTGCATAAATTGCTGCTTTTCCCCACCTTTTTGAAGTTGAAAGTTGAGTAAAGAGTGTTGTTGTTATTTATATTGGTTTCTGAGCATTCTAAAACATATTTCATGATATCTGAAGCCATCATATCTGAAAAATGCATTTTTCAGTCATGATTTGCTGAGTAAACCCTTTGGGATCTTACCTCTTGACAAGGATCTACAGATAGAGTCTAAAAAGGGCCAGATAGACTCTGGATCTCATCCTTTCTTGTAAAGGTGACATATCTAGTAAATTCCAGTTCAGTCAATCTTTGGTTTAGATCATATTGTTGATTGATAATGTCTTAAAGAGGAATATCTCACTGGTACCAGTTTGTGGTGGATCTGTTTAGCAGATCTAACTTGATTCGTTTTTGAAGATATTGCATATTTGAGTCCCAAACAGCATATTCAAGAGGAACCAAGCTTTTTCCTACATTTTATTTGTCCATATTTCCTTATTCAACGTTCATATTGAGCAGCTTGGAAATATTCCTAAAAAAGGGACATTACAGTGGTATCAGAGCATGATCTCTGGCACAGCCTGTGAGATCAAGCTATCAGTAAATTAAGAGTAGAAGCAAAGAATAGATTGATGGATAGGATGATATTACTCTCATCAATTTTCAGATCAGAAAAGGGCCTCTCGAAGGAGGTTCAACCAATGGAAGAAGAAGGATGCAGTGAAACTCCAAGAGGGTTTCAAAGCAGAAAGAGCTACAGTGAAATTCCTAGAGAATTTCAGGAAGATGAAAGGGTACCCAGTACTTCTTATGATATGTGTGAGCATTCAGCCACACAATTTGATTTACAATGTTTCCACATCCCCACTTTATTGCTAAGAGAAAGAGGAGAAGAAGGAGGAATGACAGAAAAAGAGATTCGCCCACTCTTTTTCCAGACCTTGAAGGATATTCAAGAAAATATCAAGGAGGTTGAGGGGGTAGAGACTTGTACCAGTGCTGGCACAACCTTGGAGGAGCAGCCTTCATGTTCAATGGAGGAATATTACACAGCTACAGAAGAAGTTCTTGCTTCTACATTTCACCAAGGTATGGTCAAAGATTCATCTGTTTTCATTTCAGCCCATTGCATGGAGAGATCTACATTTCTATGTGCTGCTGATCTGGAACAACAGAATTTCACTGTGCTGTGAAAGCGCAGTAAGGGAGGAATAAGATCTTCCCTTGGAGATATCAAAGGGGCTGCATTCCACAAGCCCTTGAGGTGGAGTAGGTGAAAAATCATGGAGATACCGAGAGAAGATGGGGAAGAGGGCCAATCTCATTCCTATCTATTGCAAAAGGTTGATGCACCTAAAGAGGTGATTTAATTGCGCAGTGGAAGCATGGAGGGTTTTCTCCATTCATGTATTCAGTCACCACTAGATGATGTCTCATTTCCTAGAGACATTGCACCAAGAAGGCCACTTGATCAGCAAGAAGAGGTGAAGGCTTCACATGGTGAGGCATTTCCCATTGATTTCCGAGAGGTGGAGACCTTGGGAGGTCTTGATGCAGCGCTGAGAGTCTTGGGAAGGCTCAAGGAGGAGAGAAGCAGTCTCTCAACATCATCCACACCTACTCTCATTTCAGTTTCTGCGCTGTGGCAGGAAAAGTAGGGGAAGGATAGCAGCCTTCCCACATCTACATTTGGCATGGGAGTTATGCATGCACATGACTCTTGGGAAGAGTTATTACAGTCTTCTCTCTTCTCTTTGAGAATGGAAGGAGGCTCATCTATGAGCTACTCCCATTGCATGAGAAAAACTTGTGGTAAGGGTGTTGATTATTTTGATTTATCTCATGTATACATGCATCCCTTAACCACATATGTGCAGGGTGTTGCTCCAAGGAGGAGCATTCTTATTTTGAGGTTGCATAGTCTACTTGAGGCCATGACCAATGTTGATAAATACTCCCTAGGAGGACTTGGGGAGGAATTCTATTTTTGAGGACATACTTACATTGCCTCATCCATCATACACTTCCTCCAAGCTTGTGAAGAGATTGGGGTAGCATGCAAGTGGTTGGAAGACCACATTTTTCAGCAATCTCTATTGCAGTTGAGGACCAAACTGCGTTGGTTGCATATGAGGGATCATTTCCCTTCACATTTGTTGCATATGGCAGCCAAAATGAACTCTATTCTTTCTCCCTATATTGCTGATATTTCTATTTTTATGAGGAGCATATGTGGGAGAGGAGGATTGATACATTGGATGAATGTATCCATTGGGAATGCACTCTCCCATATTCAATTGAATTTCAAGAAGAGGAGGGAACATTTTGTGGTTGCTGTATGGTACATTGTATCATCTTCTACAAGGGCCATGTATTGAGTTTGTATCATAAAGGGGAGCCTCTCACATGGGAGGAATTAGAGCGAGACATGTTTTGCTTGATCTCCATTCAACCAACACTTATTTTCCTCTATCATTTCCAAGCTTTGAAGAAGCTTATTTCAGCAAACAAGTGGTGGGATGGCCACTTACTTTTGAGCAGCATGGGAAGGGGAGCTTTCCAACATACACCCTGAGAAGCTATTGGTGGAAGGGCTCTGAAAAAGGGCTACATCAGCATTGTCAAAGAGGCATGGGCATTGTAGAGGTGGATCAGCAACATGACTCTTTGGGAGAGTTGAATCAGACCACTTTTTTTTCTATGGAGGGAGGGAATAGAACCATGCACCTCTCCCTTAATTGGAGAAGAATTATTGGTGAAGGACATGATCATGTTATACATGTTTTTATCTCTGATTTCATGCATTCTTACACCATGTTTTTTCAGGCCAAAGATTCCAAGGAGAAATGATAAATCATGTGAGCCTCTTGGCCAATTTTGGGCTCCAAAATTTTCTGACTTGAGCCACTCCCTTGAGAGGGAAAGGGGGATTTTTGCAAAGAGAAGGGTGCTACCCCAAAGCACCAAACATGCATCACACTTTCAGCCATGATGATGTGGCATGGGCAGAAAGAATGAAGGATGGCATGTGCCTCATGAGAGGACCACTCTCCATGTATTGTATGTCTCATATTCCAGAGAGAGCATGGGGCAAACCATGCTTGTTTCATATGATCTATTGTATCCTTATGGGATGAGCTAATTGCATCTCATGAGAACATTGGAGGAGCAAGACATGGATGGATTGGTGAGCACTTGGCTTATGGAGGAAGCTTATCTTATGTTGGTGTCACCAAGGAGGAAATTTTGCAGCACTCACCTTGCAGTTGCTTGAGGGCAAGCAACAATTTTGGAGGAGAGGACTGTATTGTTCCTAATTAGCCCAAGATAATAGGAACATTTCATTTTGTCTTAATATTATGTATTTATGAATAAAATTTAAAGGAGGACATGAAAAACTCCTTAAATCAAAGAATAAATACACGCCCAATGTGAAAAGGGATAAATCTGGGCCTTTTGTAACAAAATCCACTTGTGTGTGAACAAAAATTGGACCACCTTGGAGAACCAGCGCAGTTTTAGAAGAGGGATCCAATGTGAAAGGGGTTAAGTCCATTGAAGTGGTTTAGGGTTTGTGCACCCCTTCAAGTTATAAAAAGGAGGAGAGGGCTCATGTAGAGGTTGTTGAAGACATTTCGAAATAGAGGTTGCTTGAGCAACTCTAGCTCTCTAGGTTGTTTAGCCTAAGGGAAGAGGATTTTCTGTTTAGGAATCCTCCCTCCTTCCTTAAGTCTCATGGAGGAGATTGTACTGAAATGAGCCACTATTTGTAATTTCTACCAAGCTCCATCTATTAGCAGCGCTGGTCTTGTTGAGGATTTTGCAGCTGCTTGAGTTGCAGCAAGTGGTAGTATAGATCTACAGAGATCTAGTGTTTTGGAGGAGGTTTCTCTCAGAGAGGGTTTCTTGTGACCACCCAGAAGAGGATCTCTCTCTTATTTTTATTTCATATTTGTATTTTATAGCATGTACTTCATTTTTATTTAGCTACTGCGCAGTCCCTCTCAAGAACTGTGTTTCTGCACTTGAGGGTTTATTTGTTATTTCAGTTTTGTGCAATAGATGATCTTCAATGATTGAGGCTTGCCTCTCACTTTGTAAATATTTGATGTATCTGTTGTTTAAGATATTTTCAGATCTTATCTCTGTTATAATAAAGTCATCTTCAAAAATTCTGAGCATTTTGTAGTTCTGTAGCTTATATGTCAGATCTACACTTATTCCGACATTATTTTGATGAAATTCCAATGGGATCTTGAGGAGAAGGCTAAGTAGTTTCTAGATCTGGTATGGATTTGATGTTTCAGCCATAGATTTGTCATAGATCTGAGTTTTAAATTACAGAAGATGAATCTTTAGGAAAATAACAGTGGAATAGTCTGCAATCTTTTTCTATGCATTGTAGCAACTCATTGCAGGGTTTTTCTTCATGGAAATGTATGTTTTTCTTTGCATCAACCACATGAGTCTCATTATGATATTTCATATTGAAATTTATACATAAAATCAGCCAAGCCCTTCATAAATTATGCTTTGCAAGCTTCAGCACTTTTCTGCATACTTTAGGTCATAGGAAATCAAGGTTTTTCTTGACTAGTCAGGAAGGAGGAACTTTTTAACATAGTAAAACACATTTTTTTTAGCTTAAATTTGACATGGAAGTCCCTCTTAACCTAATATAACATATCCGAGAGCCATTTCCTTTTTTCTCACGCATATTTATTTATACACCTATTTTAGTGCATAAATTGCTGCTTTTCCCCACCTTTCTAAAGTTGAAAGATGAGTAAAGAGTGTTGCTGTTATTTCTATTGGTTTCTGAGCATTCTAAAACATATTTCATGATAGCTGAAGCCATCATATCTAAAAAATTCATTTTTCAGTCATGATTTGTTGAGTAAACCCTTTGGGATCTTACCTCTTGACAAGGATCTATAAACAGAGTATGAAAAGGGCCAGATAGCCTCTGGATATCATCCTTTATTGTAAAGGTGACATATCCAGTAAATTCCCCTTCAATAAATCTCTGGTTTAGATCATATTGTTGATTGATAATGTCTTAAAGAGGAATATCTCACTGGTACCAGTTTGTGGTGGATCTGTTTAGCAAATCTAACTTGATTTTTTTTTTAAGATATTGCATATTTGAGTCCCACACAGCATATTCAAGAGGAACCAAGATTTGTCCTACATTTTATTTGTCCATATTTCCTTATACAACGTTCCTATTGAGCAGCTTGGCAACATTCCTGAAAAAGGGACATTACAACAGATGCATCGAAAGCTCTTTGTAATCTTAAGGCACCGCAACGTAGATACATCATGAAACTGGTTATGCTAGTTTTATATCTCTCCATCTAAGTTTGAGAGGCATTCGCTGTCTTTTTCCCAACATAAAATGCCATCAGCCGTGGGATTGATCCAATCGTTGTCCTGAGCAGTCAGTTTGTAAATGTGATCAACATCCTCCTCCTCATGTGCTGGTTCGGTATATCGCTCACCTTTTGCTGGATACAAGGAACTATTACCCACGTACCTTTGTTTTCAAAGATCATACTTCTCCTTTTTAAATTAATGATACCTCCAATTTCAATGACCTAGTCCAGGCCTAAGAGCGCAGGGTAAGGGTCTGTGACATCCACAACCTGGATTACTTCAAAATCTGCATTGACTTTAACTCCCGCAATGTCCACCACAACCTTTGGAAATCATCCTAGCGGAATGATATTTTTCTGATTAGCCATACGTAACTGAATAGTGGACCATTCCAGCTTAGGTTCTCCCATCCATTGCCAAGTTTTCTTGGGCAGGACATTGACGTCTGATCCTAAACGAGGATGACTTAGTCCATTTCATAGTCCCTAATCTACGTAGTCATATGCATCTCCCGACCAGTCCTTCTTTTGTTCTTATAAATTTTCTTCACAGATTTAACCTCTGTTTGTGAGGCAACCTTTTCTCCGTAGCTATCTATTAATTCTTGGAGATTCTCCATTTCCTTCTGGTTGTGCAACAGCTTCATACATGCTTGAAGGAACGGCTTAACTACTTCATTTTCTTTTGGATCTATCTAAGCCTTTGAGGTAGATGCTTCGTCTTTGGCCATCTCCCTCTAGGATTCAATGAAGGTTTTTTTCTCCTTTTTAAAATCTAGGCTTTCCTTTTTCTCAGTAGTCCTCCTGAACAATGGTTAAGCCGCAGCTTTTTCCTTAGCTCCTCTGGTGGCAATGCCACTACGCATAATCACATCGATACTTTGCCCATCATCTCGTGGTTCCACCTTAACCTGATGTACGTTCTATGTGGGTGTCTATTGTTTCTCCTGCATCTTTGCGATCATCACCAGACAGTCTTTAATAGCATGGTTGAACTGCCTGTAGTATCTGAAAGAATGGTGCGCAGGGTTTGGGAAATCCCTTGCATAATGTCCCACATCCCCACAATTGTAGTAGATTAGTTGCCCTCATTTGTGACCTGCACTTCCACCTCTCCCTCCTCCCTGTCCTCTTATAGGCGATCCTTCCCGCCCTGATGGGGATAGTGGTGATGAGGGGTCAGCTTGTACCCTATATAAGTTTCCCCTATCCACCATTAGGTCAAGTGTTCAAAATTTTTTCTCATCGTGTCCCACAAATGAGCAAAATATTCACCACGGTTGTTTCAGTTCTGGAACATATGCACCTAATCGTGGGTAGTGATCTGTATCATGCCTTCCAGCTACTGGACAGTCAGCGCACCACAACATGGGGGATCCAGGTCCAGCCATTTCTCTGGGTTGTAGAGGAACTGGTCCCCCCACCTGCATATAATCTAGTAACAAAGGACACTGATCCCTAGTGTGGCCTGACACACTACAGCGTATGCACCTGACATCCGAGCTAGCTTCCTTACCTTCATCCTTTCATAAGTTCTGAATTTCTGTGCATTTCCTCTATCTAGCTCTGGATCTATAGTGCCAAAAATTGGGTATCATCTCTTGGCGAAACTTCTAGCTTCATGGAAATCTCTAGGACTTCTTCCTAGGAATCGATCTTCTATTTCCCCAGAGGTCCTTGCAGATGTGGTAACAGCATGGCGATAAACCATTATTTGTGTTGTTTGTCCTCGTAGAAAAATCCTCCATCATTGATGACCTTATTCAACCATTGGTCATCTTCCCAGACCAACTCTGTAGGTCCCTGTTGATATGAATGGAATGCATTAGTTTTTTTGTGCTAAGTATCCAAACAGTAATTAAATTGTGTGCATAAGGTTCTCTGAAATTTGCAGGTGAAACAAATGGTTTTATCTTAGTTAAACATATTTCTGTGTGAGGTTAAAGCATTTAAATTTCTTATAAAACATTTTATAGCAGTAAATAATAGAGAATTAAACATCACATGTAACAGTACTTAGCAAATTTGATGAAGCAGTTCACCCCTCCTAGGCTACATCTATTGGTCCAGCGCCCAAAGGCATGTCCCTCATATATTATTGCTCAAAAATGGTAAGTACATGTGAAATAAAGCCTCAAATGGATGTGCTCTCTGTAAAAATAGCTTCATAATGCTTGAATTAGCCACGAATGACCATTCATTTGTAGAAAACAAAGAATGGATGCTCAATACACTGAAAACACCCTAGTGGCCCTGGTGGCTCCTTGACCTTTCCCGAAGCTAAACCTGCACAAGATTACCTCTGATGGCTCTGAAACCTATGCCAATGTGTTCAAAATGTCGACAATGCTAAAAATTAACTATCATGCATCAAAATTGGTCAAAAATCGAAGGATTTATGGCCAAAACGGTAAACTGCCCAATATCCCTTAAAAAACTCCACTAAATGTGGAGATATTCCAGTTAAGCCCGACAGAATTGGCTATGACCGCTAATTTTGGTGGTGCGCTCCAAAAATGGAGGCGGTTAAGTGATGGTATTTAAAGTCGAAGTTGGGGAGTGGTCACATTTTTTCCACCGAAACCGTTGAACTAACCACCATATAAACCGTGGGATTAAATGCCGCATCGTGGTCACATGCTCCTAATGAACCGTGCAGATAAATTTGGTTATGTAACCATCGGGAGTTTATGGCGCTTGGTCGCAGCATAGGGTTCTATCAAGGGGGGGCTTTCCCCCTTGGCTACCGGCAGTAAAACTTGTAAAGTTTAAATATAAATGGTCTCCATTGCATGGTAAGAACCATTCATGGCCCGAACGGTCGAGCACTCCTGCACGCGGACGGGAGGTCATGCGTTCCATTCCTGGGAACTCCAAATTTTTTCCTTACGCCTCTTTTCCTCTAGCTTGGGGCCACGGGGCACTCAATGATAGGTCCTCCAAACTTTAGTATAAAAACATTTTTTCCAAATATATTTTTTTCCAAAATTTTCACATAAAGTCAAAATGATTCAAAGGTCCAGTTTTTTGAGTTTACTAGGCTTTTCAAACGTTCATAACTTCTACATACGACCTCTGTGTTGTGAACAGTTCATGGCACTAGAATCGCAATGACGAGACCTTTCTGGTTGCTTAGGTTGCAACCACTTCTGAGCACTTCCATTTTTGAGCATTTTTTAGCAATGGACATGATCTCCTAATCACACCTCCCCATTGGGAAGCTTTTGGGCCCCAAAAGCCTTCAATTACCTGTTCAGAAGATGATGGTACAACCCCCTCACATTTTCCACTCCCATCCATCTTGCCTTACTTGGTTTGCTTCCTTTAAGCCCAATCTGAAGATAATTGACACTTCCTCTCTTAGAAGTGTGTGTCCTCCTATCAAGGATGGAATCCTCCTTGAGTTCATCCAAATATTATGGCAAGAAATATTCTATTGATGGCAGTTGAATGTCACTCCCTTGATCAGAAATCAATGGAGGCTCATAAAAACATAAATTCTTCACATTGACAATGTAATACATTTGCATATATGAAGGCAAGTCAAGTTGAAATGAATTATTACCAACTTGTTTAATAATATTGAATGGACCATAATGAATAGGCTTCATATTTTTACCTTCTCCTTGTAGCCTTTCTTTGCTAATGTGCAACCATACCTCATCACCTTCTTGGAACCTATGATCAACTCTATGTTTGTCATGCCTCTCCTTGTACTTTCTTTGACTCTTTTCAAGTTGTTCTTGAACTTGCTGATGAATAAGCTGAATTTTCTCAATGAACATGTGATCTTTTTCAATGTCACTATGCCCATCAATGGAAACATCCTTCTCAAGAATGAAATCTAGAGGTGAATTTGGCAAATACACGAAGCAAGCTTCAAAAGGTGAAGTATTTGTAGATGAGTGCTTGGTTCGGTTGTAAGCATGCTAAATGTAATGCAGGTTCTCATCCCATAACTTAGGATGCTTGCTACAATAACCTCTCAAAATATGAACAATGGTTTGTTTCACTACCTCGGTTTGGCCATCTATTTGCAGATGAAAAGTAGTACTCTTTTTCAACTTGGTGTCCATCATCTTCCATGGATTGGACCAAAAATTCCCAAAAAATATAGAATACCTGTCACTAAAAATAGAAGTAGGCAAACCATAATGAACCATACATGTTGAAAATATAATTCAGCAGTTTGTTCAGTATTAATAGATTTCTTCAATGGCATAAGAATACACATCTTGCTGAATCTACTACATAAAGATAATCATGTTGCTTTCTAGACATAGGTAGAACTCCAACAAAATCCATAGAAACACTTTCCCGTGGCCTTGATGGTACTGGTAATGGCGTATATAATCCAAGCTTCCTATTGCTAGGCTTTCTTGTAGCACATAATGAACAACTTCTAATGAAATGTGAAACACTATCTACCATGTGAGGCCAATAACAATACCTCTGTAAATGTGCCACCATTTTTCTTACCCCAAAATGTCCAACAACAAGAGAAGAATGAGCTTCTCTCATGACACTTAGTCTCTCTCCTTGTGGTATACACAACTTGCCCAAATGAAACAGAAAATTGTTATGCAAGTGATAATCATTCTCTTCAACTTGATTCCCCTCACTCAAGTTAGCATACACATCCTTAAAATCAACATTTGTTGCATACTATTCTATGTAACTCTCATGTACAATAGAATCATTCTTAAGAAAAGTAGAAGCACTAATAATAGGCCTTGAAAGCATATCAGCAAATTTACTGAAAATACCTTTCTTGTACCTTATTACCAAGTAAAATTGTTGTAGGAAACCCATACATCTGAAATGAAGTGATTGCTGCAATTTACTTTGTGACTGCAAGTACTGTAATGGTTGGTGATTGGTATGTACAACTGTCTCTTTACCCATCAAATATTTTTTCCACTTTTTGACACTTTGAACCAACGCATAAAACTCCTTATCATATGTAGGATAATTAACTACAACACCATTAAATGTATCAGAATAAAAAGCGATAGGCTTACCATGATGTAAGAGAATTGCACCCATGGCATAATCACTAGCATCAGTCTAAATCTCAAATGGTTGTCTCCATTCTGGTAAAACAAGGACTAGAGCTGAACTAATCTTCTCTTTCAAAGATTCAAAATCTTTCTGTTGTTTGCCTCCCCATTAGAAAGCACATTTCACACTTGTCACTACATGCGTAGGAGCTGCTATGGCAGAAAAGTTAGCAATAAAATTTCTCCAAAAAAACTTCTTACCTCTGTAATGGACTTGGGAGTAGGCCAATTCACAATGGATTCTACCTTAGAAGGATCAATTCTCAATTCACCTCCTCCTACAATGTGTCCCAAATAAACCAAAGAAGTCTTTCCAAATTCACACTTAAACATCTTACGAAATAATTTATCTTTCCTCAAAACACCAAGTACTTTCTAAACATGCATGACATGCTCTTCTCTAACATTGCTGAAAATCAAGATGTCATCTAAGTAGACTATAACAAAATCATCAAGGAATGGACACAAAACATCATCCATAACACGCATGAAAGTTGTAGGTGCATTACATAAACCAAAGGTCATAACTAGCCACTCAAAGAGTCCTTGTTTGGTTTTGAATGCAGTCTTCCAAATGTCACTTTCTGCAATTATAACTTGATGATATCCAATACGTAAGTCTAACTTAGTGAAAAATTTATCATCTTTCAGCTGATCTAAAAAAGCATCTGTCCTTGGGAGTGGGTAACGATTTTTTACCATAATATTGTTCAAAGCTCTGAAGTCCACACACATATGCCAAGTTCCATCTTTCTGTGGAATCAACACTATTAGTGACCAACATGGCAAAGTGCTTGGTCTTAATTTGCCTCTTTATTTCAGCATTCTCCATGATAGACATGCGGTACATGCCTATGTTTGGAAGAGTACAATCTTGTTGCAACTGAATCTCATGTTGAATCTCCCTTTTAGGAGGAAAACCTGTTGGCTCCTGAAACATCTCATGATGTGCATCAAATACATCATATAAATCTGAATTTAACTTGGGATCACAATTTTCAAATGACTCATGATTCACATTAGCTTTAGGCTTAACCATAAGAAGTACAAAACTCTTACTAGAATTCACTAGTCTCTTTACCTGTCCAGCATTTACCATCGCAATTTTTTTCTTCTTGCGATGTGCTCTAACAATAAAATCCTTGCCATATTTGAATAGATGATACTTTTTCTCATGGCGATAGAAGATAGCTTTCCTGTCATATAAGTAAGGACTTCCAAAAACAATTCCTTATATATCAAGCGGAACAGCATCTAATTCAATCGTGTCAATAAAATGTGCAGTAATTGCAAACGCAATATACACTTCTTTGAAACTTGTAAATTAGCATCCTTACAAATCCAACCAAGTGGATATGATCTTGGATGTGGAATGGTCTCAAGATTTAGTTTCTTGACTAATTCTTCAGAGATAATGTTTTCTTGTGACCCACTATCAAACAATGTGTCAATTTTTGTATGTTTTGAAATAACCCTCACATGAAACAATTCAATTCTTTCTTCTTCATTTGGAACTTGTAATGAGAGTTTGAAGTACTAGTACTTGGTTTATTTTTAGTTTTTTTTCCCTTCATGTTATTCAAACCCATGGCTGCAATTTTAGTTTCTTCACCTGAATCATCACCTAAGTCTTGTTGTATGGTAGTAGTTGCGGTTTTATGCTTCCCTTTGTTTTTGTTAAATTGGGTTCTTTTTTCAAGATGTAACTTCCAACATCTTTTCTCTTCGTGGCCTTCTCTTGAACAGTGTTTACAAAGCACTTTCTCTCCCTCTTTTTTGACATATGCATTCTTTTCCTTTTCCTTTTGAGGTTTTGTCTTTGTTTTTCCCCTTGAAAGGCTTGTTTCTACCCTCTTCAAAAGTGTTTTTCCCTCTAGCCTCTAAATGTGTGACTTGAACACAAACCTCATCTAGACTAGTATGATTGAACATAAGGATAGTATGTCTAAGGTAGTTGTGTAAACCACCTATGTACTTTAGAAAAGTGTCTTGACTCTGCAAATCTACCCCTAATAAGAGAGCTCTTCTCCTAAATTATTGGTTGTAGTCTTGTACATTTTGTCCCTTAAGTTGTCTGAAATTTTGCCAATTCATGATAGCTTTCTGTAAATGAGATAATGGATAAAAATTTTGTTTTATTGTAGTAATTAAATCAACCAATGATAAAATAATCTTACCATGTTTTTTAATCTCCTCCTTTTCCTTGGCTTCCCACCAAACAAGTGTTGCACCTTCCATTCTCAACGAGGCTAGCTGAATTTTAGTGTCGTCGTCATGAAGGTTCTAGATTCTCAAATAAACCTCCAACTGCCTTATCCAATTTTCAATTTTTTATGCATTGACTTCACCATTAAACATTGGCAATTAAAACTTAACATCAAGTTTTAAAAAAGGACTTTTACCAGTGTTCTTTGACTTGTGAGATTGATTCACTGAAGTAGAGGATGAAGATGATGAGGATGAGGATGAAGATGAGGATGGTGGATCTTCATTTCCTCCATTTCCCTTCTTTGACTTATCTTCATCTTTCTTTCCTCATGAAGATCCCTAACCTTCCTTATGAATTTTAGACCCTTCTCCTTCAAGTCTTTCATTCCTTTCTTGGTAGAGGATTCTCACCATTTCAGTCATGTCTAGGAATTCCTTTCTGAACACTCTCTCTTCCTCCTTGGGATAAATTTCTTCAAGAATTTCTCCTTCTCCTGAATTCATGCTTATGGATTCTTTTGCTTCTCTTTGAGGTGAAATTAAAGGTGGAGATAATGGCACTCTTTCCCTCCTTGGCTGAGGATTGCTTTGAGATTTCACTAATTGACCTTCTCCTTTCTTAAGCTTTAGCCTAGTAAGCAATTAAACTCTTGCAAACTATTAAACAAACTTTGCACAATAACAATACCAAGAGTAAAACTCTAGCTCTAATACCAACTTGATCTGAATGGAATGTATTATTTTTGTTGTGCTAAGTATCCAAACAGTAATTAAAATGTGTGCATAAGGTTCTTTGAAGTTTGTAGGTGAAAAAAATGGTTTTATCTTAGTTAAACAGATTTATGTGTGAGGTTAAAGCATGTAAATTGCTTATAAAAAATTTTACAGCAGTAAATAATAGATAATTAAACATCACATGTAATAGTACTCAGTAAATTTGATGAAGCATTTCACCCCTCCTGGGCTACATCTGTTGGTCCAGCTCCCAATGGCATGTCCCTCATATCTTATTGCTCAAAAATGGTAAGTACATGTGAAATAAAGCCTCAAATGGTTGTGCTCTCTATAAAATCAGCTTCAGAATGCTTGAATTAGCCAGGAATGACTATTCATTTGAATAAAAAAAAGAATGGATGCTCAATACACTAAAAACACCCTAGTGGCACTAATGGCTCCTTGACCTCTCCTGAAGCTAAACCTACACAATATTACATCTTATGGCTCTAAAACCTATGCAATGTGTTCAAAATGTTAATAATACCAAAAATAGACTATCCATGCATCAAAATTGGTCGAAAATCCAAGGAGTTATTACCAAAATAGTAAACTGCCCAATATCCCTTAAAAAACTCCACTAAATGTGGAGATACTCCAGTTAAGCCCGACAAAATTGGCTGTAACCGCTAATTTTGGTGACGCGCTCCACAAATGGCGTGGTTAAGTGTTGGAATTCAATGTTGAAGTTGGGGATTTGTCACATGTTTTCTGCTAAAACCGTTGAATTGGCCATCGTATAAATCGTGGGATTAAATGCTACATTAAATAGTTGTGGTCACATGCGCCTAGTGAACCACGTGTATAATCTTGGTTACATAAAAATCGGGAGTTCATGGTGCTTAGTCACAGCATAGGGTTCTTATCAAGCCGGGGCTGGCCCCCTTGGCCACCGGCGATAAAACTTGTAAAGTTTAAATACAAACGGTCTCCATTGCATGGTAAGAACCACTACTGGCTCGAACGGTCAGGCACTCTTGCACGCGAACGGGAGGTCATGCGTTCCATTCTCGGGAACTCCAAAAATTTTCCTTACACCTCTTTTCCTCTAGCTTAGGGCCACGTGGAACCCACTGATATGCCCTCCAGACTTTAGTATAAAAAAAATATTTTCCAAATATATATTTTTTTCCAAAATTTTCACATAAAGTAAAAATGAGTCAAAGGTCTAGTTTTTAGAGTTTATTGGGCTTTTCAAACCTTTATAACTTTTGCATACGACCTCTATTTTTTGAACCATTCATAGCACCAGAATCACAAAAATGAGACCTTTTTGGTCACTCAAGTTGCAACCACTTCTGAGCACTTTCATTTTTGAGCATTTTTTAGTAATTGACATGATCTCCTGATCACCTGTTTAATATCCTTCAGCTCGACCACACATTAAGAGTAGGACTTAGGCTTCCAGAACTTCTGCTTTAGGGCATCCTTAATTTCCTGTATTGAAGGATCTGTGTGCTGACCAATGTATCCCATAAACCAATCCAGGGCCCATCCTTCAAAGGTTATGGATAGTTGCACCCTCTTGACAACATCATTATTGATGTTCTACACAATCCATACCGACTCTGCTACAAACTAGAATCGATCCATATCCTTGTCCTCCACACCATTAAAGGCGAGTAGCTTCATGTGCGCAGCCATATTGTCCACAAGTGGTGGCAAAGGTGGGGTAGGAGAATTCTCACCCTTGCATGGGTTCGATGATGGTGTAGCTGGGGGACTAGTTCCTACTTGTGTAGCCCTGCCCTGGTTAAGATTAGGCGATTCCCTTAAAGGATTAACCCAGTATTCTTTACCGATTCATGTCATGCTTCCACTCTAGTCGGAGTTCATTCACTCGGTGTGGCTGCACATGATACCCTTTTCACACAATAGCATCTTAATCAGCAATGACAAGGTTTGCAGGAACTTACCTCTAAATTCTTTGAAGAACCTTTGCTCCACTTTCGACTAAGACACAAACTGATTAACTTCAAACTTTGTCACAAACCCTCCCAAAATACTATCAACCTAACGGTCTATAGTCTTGTTGATCTTGTTATTAGTCTTTTCCAGTTGTTGGATCAAGTCAGGGGTCCACTACATGACCTGATCGTCTTTCCAGCAGGTCTAAAACTCTACCAACCTTGCCAGCCACTCCTGTAGTTCATGTGCAAAGGATATGAATAATATTTTGTGTACTTATGTAAATATGTACTTTTTCTTCCACTCTTTAGTAGATAGCTTCTTACTTCTATTATCTTTTAGAGCAAACTCCTGAATCTGTTTTTCAAACCAGTCTTCCAGTTCAGGCTTCAACGGCTACCAATGACCCTGTGGCATTACCCAATCTCTCTCTCAAAATGCTCCCAGTCCTGGAAACAGAACCATTTTTTGGCTTGGGGGATCTTGACCCAGGTTCAATTTTAAAGTTTTCCAACAAACCCCTATACTACTAGCCATTTCGGCAATGGCCTACTTATGCAGGTCAAGGTCTCACCCGAAGTAGTATGGGAGGGTGCTAGAACTAGGTTTTCGCACCTTGAGAGAGAGAAATTTAATCGAAGGGAGGTTCCTTCAAATCTAGTAGACCTGCGCTGGAGAAATCCTACTACAGAAAACCTTCACAATGTATCGGAGGAATATCTTCGATGAAGTTCATAAAGCATTCAATAGCAAGTCAACAGAAGCAAGACAAGTAAATATAACCAGATCTATGCATTCATCTACTTATGCAGCATCGCATCCACGTGCGTATCAATAATCATTAGCAACAGATATGGTTAACATAAAATGTAGCCAGTAATCACAACACAGAATACTCAGATATCTCAACAGTCTTCTCATTCATTAATATCCAGATCCAGCTTACAGACTCTATCTACTAGCCTGCGCACACAGCCAATGGGGTCTGCACACAAAAGGACTCAGGGTCTCCATGCACACAGCCAGTAGGAGCCCTTACCCAGACAATCGACACACAAGATCCACAAGTCTATATCCAAGCTTTCTTCTAAAACTTAGCCTCCTTTAGACTCGATTTATCCATATATTTATAACATATTAGCCTGCGTTATTCCATGGTCTGCAAACCATGGTTTGCAGACTCTTGGTCTACCCTTTGACCCATTACTATTCATTGGTGACTTTGACCTGCCCCAAAGCCCCTGCGCTAGACTAGATTATTAAAAAATATTACAAAAATGTTCCACAATTTTTGCTAGGGGACCCTGCTTCAACAACTGTGATTGATTACTTCAACCTGCAACATTTGACATTAGTCTATCTGTTCTTTTTTCATCTACTCAATTGAGTTTCTTTCTTTTAACTGATTATTCAATCAAGAAATCACATCTTTGTAGATACATTCTCTTTCATTAAATAAAATTTGTTGATCTTGAACTTCATTTTTGAGATTAGGAATTTCTTCTTTTAGATCCATAACATTACTTTCACTTTCATATTCACTATCTTCAATATTGCATGAACAAGTAATTGGATCACAAGAACAACAATCAATACATTTTTTATCTTCTTCATTTATTGTTGCACACATTTTCTGAGTTGTATTGTTTCTTTGAGTAGCCTTCTTCTTTTGTTTCCTTCCCATCGTGACGTATATGCTTCAAGCGATCAAGTTTCTTTTAAAGGACCTGCTCTAATACCAATTGTTGGGAAAAATACTGAGAGGGGGGCGGGGGGGGGGTGAATCAGTATTTAAAACTCACACAACTTTTACTTTTCTTTACTGAATTCTATACACAACTTTACTTAAGGCAACTAGCATATGTACGCGACTTTCATTAAGAAAACTAGCGTATGCCTAGTAAACTTCTAATTATGATAAATATTCAGTAACTTTACTTAGACCAATGCATCATTGATTCATTAGAAATTTTGTAAGCAGTAAACATGTGCATTAAGAACAGAATAAACCATCACACATAAGCAACACGCATGAACACCAGGACTTAAGGAGGAAACCCAATGTGGGAGAAAACCATTGTTGTTTTCGTCTTTGTCTTAAATATTTTTTATATAGAAAACTACTTAAAATATTGTACTGGCGTAGACTCATACCAGCATGCAGACACCCACCTGTAGAAGGCTGCAACCTTCAATCGTTCTCCAGTACCCACTGGAAGGGAGCTCCAACCCCTTGATCTTATTTACCAGCACCCACTGTAAGGGAGCTATGACCCCGTGATTTGATCACCAGCTCTTACTCGAAGGAAGATTTGACTTCCTCACTGAAGGCTCCAACCCTCAGCACCACCGCGGACCACATTTCATAAATTTTCACACTGGATCCACCAACTTCAATACATCACAACTTGTAGGCCTATTTTCATCAAATTTTCAGATTGGGCTCACTACACTCATTTAATCCCAATACCATACATCAAACTGAAACATATAACTGAACCAAATCAATCAATGAGTAACCAATCATTGATATTTTGTTGAAAATTCAACAAGAAATGAGTGTCTAATTTAATTTTCCCTTAATTAAATTGGACAATAAAATGTAATATTATCTCATAATCACTTGTAATAGTTAATTGAGTGTGATAAACTCAGTTAGCTCATGAATTTTGAGTTGAGGGTGGTTGGTGAGGCATGCAGAGTGATTCTATTATTTATTGAGTCCAAGTTGCAGTTAGTGCATTAGTTTAATGCATGAGAAATCAGTTAACTCAATTAATTGAGTTAAAATCAGTTTAACTAGTTGTAAATGTTTGTTGCACTAGTGAGAGGTCAAGTGAATTAAAGGAAATTTAATTAACATGCAATGATCTGACATGTAATTGATTATTTACTATTAATAGCTACATGCATGTATGTTCAAGTGGAGACCCAGTTGAGACAAAGGTTAAAGGGATGTTAACTATCATTTGTATCATTAGTAGGCTTTCTGTATGCAGTAAAACACCCATAGGATTTCCCATGAGCATTGCGTAATTTTGGAAGGTTGAATTTTCTAAAGAATAGGGATTTCATTCCACATGAATTGTGCAAGCAAGGCAGGCTGAGCAAAGGCTGAAAATTGGCTAAGTGTTGGTCGATTTTGTCCAGATCAATGTGAGATAGTTGTGAGAGTGCAGGAGACTCTTGTGAGAAGAGTGCATTGTAATTTTTTCATGATTCCTTGGTGAATATACAATATAATATAGAGGAGTGTTGAGAAGTAATCTTTCCCTAGGAAAATATATGTGTTGTGGATTGATTTTTATTCTTTCTTTACTTGTTGTGATTGGCGATCGTATTTATTTTCCACAATTAATTTGTAGAAGGATTCAGTATCATGCTTTATCATATCGCATGATCGGATTTAATCCATTTATATACTTATTTTTTGTATGATTTCTACATGGTATCAAAGTGCAGGAAATCACTATAGTGGAGAAGAAATTGATTTTGTGTTGAATAGCATTTGAATTTGCAAAAATATTCTTTTGTGCAACAGGAAGATGAAGATCAAGATGGATTTAAATGGATTGATATTGGAATATGCACTTGGTGGAAGTTCTAATTATATTGCATGGAAATATAGGATGGAGGTAGTTATGGAGGACAACGGGTTGAAAGAATTAATTGATAATGACATTCCCAAACCTGCAGGAGCAGATGTTTCTCTTCTTGATGCTTGGCAAAAGAAGGTTGCAAAGGCAAGGAGGATCTTATTAGAGGGAGTAAAAGACCACATTGTCTCAAGTCTCCATGGCAAAGAGACTCCATATGCAATGTGGAAGGCTTTGACATATCTGTTTCATAGTAGCAGTAACCACAAAAAATTGGCACTGAAGGACAAGCTCGGGAAAATCAAAATGGAGAAAGGTGACACTATTCCGAAATATTTAACCAATTTTATCCAATGTTGAGATGAGCTTGGGAGTTTCAGAATTATTGTCACGCATGATGACTTGGTCAGCCTATCTCTTCTATTCCTTCCCAAGATTTGGCATAGTTATCAGGACTCTGTCAATGGGAGGGAGAAGCTTCTAGAATGGGAGTGACTTTAGACAGATTTGGTGCAAGAAGAATTCAGGCGGAATACCATGGATGGATCCTCATCCAAGACGGATGATGAGGAAAATTGTGCCTTGGCTAGAAAGGCAAAGAAGGGGAATGGAAAGAAATCCTATTCCAAATTTGAGACCGGTAAAGAAGGCAAGAAGCTTAACATGTCTAGAGTGAAGTGTTTTCACTGTCACGAGCATGGAAATTATGCCACTAATTGTCCACAAAAGAATAAGAACAAGAAGGCTTCAGGATCTACAGCTAGCGAGGCTTTGGCCTCGCAATATGAGTTGGACTTCTCGCTCATCACATGCATGGTGTCTAGTGCGATGGGATCAATGTGGTACTTGGACAGTGGTGCATCTTTCCACATGACAGGAGGCAAAGAAATTTTTAATAGCTTTGAGGAGAAGGATCTCCATATGCATATCGAAATGGGTGATGACAGGAGGTATAACGCTACCAGGATTGGTATAGTTACTTTCCAGAGACAATCAAGTAAACCCTTCTTATTAAAATATGTCATGCATGTACCAGGCTTGAAAAAAAAATTAGTTTCCGTTGCAATGTTGGAGGATAGAGGTTATGATGTGGTTTTCGGTGAAGGGAAAGCATTCCTTCATCACAAAGCCACAGGAAAAGCCAAGAATATTGGGATTCGTATGAAGAATCTCTACAAACTTGATGTAGATGGTTGTGTAGCATTGATGGGTAAAGCAGAGAAAGTGGTGAGCTGGGATGAGGGTGAGTTATGGTACAGGAGATTAGGCCACCTACACCACGGAGCTTTCAAGTTCATGCAACAGATTTATACGGGGCTTCCAAAGGGTTCCCTTGCGTAGATAGACACATGCAATGGATGTACCATGGGGAAGTATGGAAAGGCCACTTTTCATGAGAAGGAGAGCCGATTAGTGGGAATCCTTGAGAGAGTTCACTGAGACGTGTGTGGACCATTCTCTACAGCTTCGACAGCAAAGCATAGGTATTATGTGATATTTGTTGATGATTTTTCTAGAAAGTGTTGGATCTACTTCATGAAAAAGAAAGATCAAACGTTCTCAAAATTTTGTGATTTCAAAGCACTGGTTGAGAAAGAAACGGGGAAGCATGTGAAGGCTTTGAGGAGTGACAATGGTGATGGGTAAATCTCCAATTAATTCAAGAACGCTATAGCAAAGAAGGAATTCGGAGAGATTTGATTGCACCTCTTAAGCCACAATAGAATGGGGTCACAGAAACAAAGAACAGAACAATTATGGGTGTGGCACGAGCAATGTTTCATGATCGGGGCCTATTGTTTAATCTGTGGGTGGAGGCATGCAACACAACATATTTTTGCAAAACTGTAGTCCTCATCGGATACTTGGCATGAGTACACCAGAGGAGGATTTTTCTGGTAAGAAACCTGATGTTTCATATTTTAAAATTTTTGGCTCATCTGTCTATTGCCTATGACCAAAGATTCCAGGAAGAAGCTAGAACCAACAGCTAATATTGGGATATTTTTGGGGTACACTAATACTCCCCACAAATATCGAGTGTATTTTCCAAACAACGGGATGATTGTTGTGAGATGGGATATAAAATTTGATGAGGAGAAAGCCATGTGATTGTCCCTTGAGAGGGAGCTTGATTTGCATGCAGATGAGGAACTCTTGGTTCCAAAGGATGAACCTAAAGATGTGGAGCAGCCACATGCGGAGGATTATGGAGTGGAATAAAACACTCATGCAGATCCATACACCAAACATGGTATAAGGTGCACCATAGAAACTGTTAGATTGAGACTTGATGCGTTAGAACATGTAGGAGAACCTACTTCACTACACAGACAGAGACAGTCTCCAAACAGGTTTAATGAATACATGGCTCTTATGAGCAAGTGTATTGTGACAGAACCATCCTCTTTTGAGGAATCAATGCAGCAACCAATTTGGGTTGACGCCATGGTTTAGGAGTATGACTCCATCGTCAATAATAATGCATGGGAAGTTGTCCCAAGACCAGTCGGGAAATTAGTGGTTGGATCTAGATGTATCTATAAGGTGAAGCATGTGGCATATGGGAGTGTGGAGAAGTACAAGGCTATATTTGTAGCCCGTGGATTCTCACAAGCTGAGGGAATTGAATATGAGGATACTTTTTCACTGGTTGCAAGGTACTCATCGATTAGATCTATCCTTACACTCTCAGTGCAGATGGGGTGGAAGATACAACAGATGGATGTGAAAAATGTGTTTCTCAATGGAGTTATTGAGGAAGAAGTGTACATAGAGCAGCCAAGGTTCTAAGACCTTTGATAGTGAGTCACATGTGTGCGGACTCAAGAGAGCACTGTATGGGCTGAAGAAACCACCTCGTGCTTGGTACACCGGGAATGATAGCTATTTCATCGGGTTGGGCTTCACGAAGAGTGAAGCGGATGTGAACCTGTAGCAAATTGTGGTTGATGGTAAGCTCTTGATTATCTTACTTTATGTTGATGATCTAATTTTGAGAGGTGATGAGCATCTCATAATTTCTTGCAAATAGGATCTTGCAAGAGAGTTTAAGGTGAAGGACATGGGACTCCTTCACTATTTCCTTGGTTTGGAGATATGGAATCGTGATGGTGAGCTATTTTTTTCTCAAGGAAAGTATGTCAAAGAGATTCTGAGAAAGTTTCACATGGAGAGTTGTAAACCCATGGAGAATCCTCTTGCAAGAAACTAGAGGGAGGAGGATGCTACTTCAGGGGAGGTAGTGGACGCTACTGTTTACAGGCGGCCTATAGGTTCACTAATGTACTTGGTGAACACCATATCGGACATTTTCTACGTAGTTAACCAGCTAATTCAAGCTATGGTTAAGCTGACCAAACTCTTTTGGAAGGCAGGGAAGCATGTCTTGAGATATCTCAGGGGCACTATAGAGTATGGATTATGGTACATATGAATAGAGGGAGTGAAGCTTTGAGGCTTCACCGATGCAGATTGGGCAATTAGTCCATTAGACAGAAAGAGCACATCAGGAGGGATCTTCAACATAGGATCGACAACAGTTTCTTGGTATAGTAGGAAGCAGATATCTGTGGCACTCAGTTCACCCGAGGCAGAGTACATGGCAGCCAGTCAGGTTGCATGTGAGGTCATCTGGATGAGGAAGATTTTGGTTGGTTTGTTTAGTCATCAAATGGATCCGACGATGATACATTGTGATTACCATAGTTGCATTAAACTCTCGGTTAATCTGGTATTCCATGATAGGTCCAAGCATATAGACATCTGGTACCACCATCTCAAATATTGTGTTCAGAGGTGCATTATGTTACTTCAATACATTCTCACGGAAGATCATGATGCAAATATTCTGATAAAGGCACTCGCCAGGAGAAAATTTGAATACCATAGAGGCAGGATCAAGGTCGCTGATAATCTATTTCTTGTTGAGAGGGTCAACAAGAAATGAGTGTCTAATTTAATTTTCCCTTAATTTAATTGGACAATAAAATGTAATCTTATCTCATAATCACTTGAAATAGTTAACTGAGTGTGATAAATTGATTAGCCCATGAATTTTGAGTTTAGGGTGGTTGGTGAGGCATGCAAAGTGATTCTAATAGTTATTGAGTCCAAGTTGTAGTTAGTGCATTAGTTTAATGCATGAGAAATCAGTTAACTCAATTAATTGAGTTAAAACCAGTTTAACTAATTGTAATTGTTTATTGCACTAGTGAGAGGTCAAGTGAATTAAACCAGATTTAATTCACATGCAGTGATCTTTCATGTAACTTGTGATTTACTATTAATAGTTGCATGCATGTCAGTTCCAATGGAGACCCAGTTGAGACAAAGGTTAAAGGGATGTTAACTATCAGTTGCATCATTAGTAGGTTGCACGCATGCAGTAAAACACCCATAGGATTTCCCATGAGCATTACACAGTTTCAGAAGGCTGAATTTCCTAAATAATAGGGATTTCATTCCACATGAATTATGCAAGCAAGCCAGGCTGAGCATAGGCTGAAAATTGGCTAAGTATTAGTCGATTTTGTCCATATCAGTGTGAGATAGTTGTGAGAGTGCAGGAGACTCTTGTGAGAAGAGTGCATTGTAATTGTTTCATGATTCCTTGGTGAATATACAATAGAAGATAGAGGGTTTTTGAGAAGTAAGCTTTCCCCGGTAAAATATCTATGTTGTGGATTGATTTGCTTCTTTCTTTACTTATTGTGATTGGCGATCGTATATATTTTTTGAAATTAATTTGTAGAAGGATTCAGTATCTTGCTTTAGCATATCGAATTATCAGATTGAATCCATTGATATACATATTTTTTGTATAATTTCTACATCTTTAGTCATAATCAGTTAGCAGCATTATCAATACTCGAACAACCCAGATCTATATGAAGACATCATTGACAGATAACAGAAACACAACAAAAATGATCAAAAGTTTTCTTCAACATTCTTCAGCAAAACCCTGGCTTGCATACACACCTTCCATAAGACATATCTACGTATGTACACGCTTATCTCGAAACTAACTCGCATACATATCTCAACATATCACTGAATATATACGCAACTCTGCAGAATAAAAACTGCATGTATACACGCCTTCCCTGTGTCGAACCTATGTATAGATATGTAAATAATTTAAGACTACGCAATACTTTAGAACTTAAAACTTACTCAGATCATACCCTTCACTGCAAAAATATGTGCCATACAATAGATCTAAACAATTCATAAACAGATCATGCAAATACATAGTCATTTTAGGTCTAAAGATCCTGATCCATCATTGTATTCATGGATGCATTATTATTTCAGATCTATCAATAAGCTATATCCCATACCATACAAATATACTTTAGATTGAAGTATTCATTCATTACCCTCACTCATGCAAACTTAGCACTTTGATCTTCACCTCCTTATATAGTTAGAGCCTTATCCAATACCATGAGCCAAAACCACACTTGTGCCGATGGTATTCATGGACGGGGTCAAATAGTCGTTACAACACTCAATATTGTGGGCTAATACCATGGTAAGGACCCATGGTATTATTAAATTAGTGCGCCAACAAGTACATGACTTTGATTCTTTGTACCTGCGTGTATACGTGACTTTCCCTTCACTAACCCGCGTATATTTCTTCGAATATTCACCTTTACCAAACTTCTTATTCTAACCTGCAAACCTTTGTCCCATCATTATGTCATTTTGTTCCATCATTTTGTCACCTTTGAATTGATCTATGAACTCATCTAGTTACCATATACTTGTTCTGCTACAAGTGGGTTGCCATCAAGGACAACACATGCATCATATTTCCAACACAGCCATCTCTTTGATTACTAATAAGAAATGCAGTAATATTATTTCCCAAACCAGGAAATTTGTTTTCATTACGATTCACCCACATGGAAAGAAGAATATTGTGGTGGAAGCCTCCAAACAGGGCGCCCCTGTGCGGCAGTAGTAGATGGATATATTCATGGAGGAATACAAAGACATTTTCTCCTCACCCACAGGGGTTCCTCTACACTGTCAAGTCAAGCACTCCATTGATCTAACCCCAGGCACATCGCTGCCTAATGGGTCGATCTATCAATGCTATGTACTAGAGAATGATGAAATTAAGAGGCAGATTCAAGAGTTGTTGTAGAAAGGGCACATCATGCAAAGCTCCTCACCCTATGGGAGCCTGATCGCATTGGTAGAGAAGAAGGACGGCACATGGAGACTTTGTATTGACTATCGAGCATTGAAAAATATCATTTTCTGGAATAGGTATCCAATCCCATGAATCGATGACCTCCTGGACCAGCTCAAGGGGGGAAAATATTTCAGCAAGATTGACTTGAAGTCTGGGTATCACCAGGTACCAGTCAAACCCTCTGATGTGTGGAAGACTTCCTTGAAATCCAAGGAGGGCCTTTTCGAATGGCTAGTCATGCTTTTTGGTTTTATGAATGCTCCAAAAACCTTTATACGACCGATGGAATACATATTGCAGACATTCAAAAACTCATTTGTGTTCGTGTACTTGGATGACATCCTAATCTTCAGCCAGACTTGGGAACAAAACCTCCACCACATTCGACAAGTCCTCCAAAGACTTCAGCAACACAAGTTGTGTGCTAATTTGGAGAAGTGCACTTTTGGCATGACCCAGGTTCAGTATCTGGGATATATTATTGATGAGAGGGGGGTGCATGTGGATCTAGCCAAGATCCAAGTCATTCGGGATTAGCCAGCCCAAACACTGTAACAGAGCTCTGTATATTTTTGGGTCTTGCCAATTTCTACTGCAGGTTCGTGTTTAGATCCTCTCATATCACTTGTCCCTTGAGTAAATCACCAAGGGAGGAGGAAAAAAAAATATTTTGGTCTGAATCTCAATAGAAGGAAATCGTATATTTGAAGCATTGTATCCGCTCTGCACCAGTGCTCACATTACCAAACTTGCAACATATCAAGACAGATGCCTATGACTACACTATTGGTGCAGTTCTTACTCAACAGGGTCATCTAGTGGAATATCACATTGAGCCACTTTCCCACACATTTCGAAAGTATCCCACTTATGAGAAAGAGACATATTACATTGTGCAAGCTTGTCGACAATGGAAGAATTACATTTTGGAGAAGGAAATGGTCATCCACATAGACCACTGACCCCTATAGTTCATATATACACAAGGGAAGTTTTATAAAGATCGCCATAAGAAGTGGTCCACATACCTGGAATAGTTTCATTTGAACATCAAGTACAAGAAGGAAAGCAGCAATAATGTTGCATATTGTCTCAGCTGACCCCCGATCGTGCGCTAACCACTGTGCTCAACTCTTGTGGGCACGATACTTCTAATTGGTCACTTCCCTACAGAAGCGATCAATAATTCGGCCACACATACAAGACGCTCTTGGAGGGTAAGAAAGTTCCAAATTTTCACCTCCAAGATGCACTGCGATGTCACCTGGGACATGTTCATGTTTCTTCAAGTGAGTGTGACAAGATGGTTTGGGAAGCACACTACAGGCGAGTCGCACAGAATTTTGGGGTCGAGAAAATAGAGGTAGTATTGCAGAAGCATTTCTATGGGACGAACCTTCAACAGGATGTCGGAAAGTACATCAAATCCTGCACTACCTGCGCTATTTCCAAACTGGCCATCAAGAAGCAAGGCCTCCATAGTCTAATGCCTATTTTGGACACTGGATAAACCAATTCTCTCCATGTGTTTTGCGACATGTACTAACTGCCTCTCGTGGATCCTTATCTGTGGCAATAAAATCGTTGACTAACACCTGCGGGTTTTGGCCTAATGACAATTGTGATTCCCAACAAGTGGTATCACATTATAGGTCATGAGTTCGATACACACTCGGCTCGCATTGGGGGGGAGATTGTTATACATTGGATAAACCAATGCTCCCCATGTGTTTTGCGACATGGACTAACCACCTCTTGTGGACCCTTATCTCTGGAAATACGATTGTTGAATAACACCTGCGGGTTTTTGTCTTGTTATCACAAAATCATACCTGATAGGCTACCAATCAAATCAACCTCATGTAACTGTTTCAAACCAATCTTTTGATTGAGGCTTAGCCTCCTCAACCTGAGAGGGCTCTCTCAAGGGTTAATGATTTTTGATAGAAATATAGATGGCTAACTCTATGTGGGATAATAAGCATATAAAAATGGATATTAGTTGTAAATCACATTAGCAAGTGCACATTCGGCTTATGGAGTCATAATAGCTTTAGTAAAACCAAACAATCTACTTAGAATGGAAGTCAAGGCATATCAGAGTTCTAGTCCAGAGATACACATGTGAAACTATAAAACACACAGTCAATTTGTCTATGAAGGAAGTCAGAGCATCAATGATGAATTCTGAGTAACATAAGCAAACACCACTGCAATAGGATAGTAAAAATATGCCATTAGAACAAGAACACACTAGAACTATTTATGAATCTTGAGTTGGCTAAGTAAAAAAAACTATGTATTAAACTGAAAACCAGTCACTTACAATAAATACAGTATTTTTGCTAAAAATTTCCAACCTGTACATATTCGACTTCTTGATCTTTTATAGATCATTTACATCATAAGATAATATTAGCCTGAGCTAGATACATCGAATTCCTAATTTTTGACACCTTGCCTAACCATGTGACATGGTATTTATTACAAAATGACAGTTGCAAACCTAATGAACAATCCTATTACAAATAGGATTAAAACTCCTTAAATCTACTCATAACAACCTTATCTAAACTAGATTACATCATTTTCCAACTATAATCCCATAAGGTCAAATCCAGATGGTAAGCTTCAACACTTTATGAGCTCAATGCTGATCTCCATTAAACTAGGGAATTGTCCCCTGTTTTCTAGGCATAGGGTCCTTTGTTTTCTTGAGACACTTTAACCATCATGAACCCATGACTTCAAGGTTATTTTTTGTCAAGAACTGAAATAACACCCACCCAAAATCATTCTTAAGTGCCAGTTGTCCAAGACCACCATTAAACTATTCAAAATAGCTGAAGTAGACCTGTGCTACGAAAATAACACAGTTTCATAGCGCTACTCGTAGCACAACCTTTTTACCCTTTTACCTTCAAAAAATTGGCTTCTTTCTTCTAGATTTATCTTCATTATCAATTTACACAACCTCCTTATCCATTTTAGGTCCTAATCCACACTTTTTCCCTTCAAAAATTTAGGAAAAAGAGTGAAAAAAGCTGCTACAATAGTTTCGTAGCGCTTTTCACTCTTTTTGCACTGTTTGTGCTACGAAACTGCTGAGTGAGCAGTTTTGCCCAGATTTCTTCAAAATTTAAACCAAAATGTTCCAAAATTTCATAATACCAATGGTATCACCAAAACAAAAAGTCATATGAACTGATAAACACAATATTCATGAGGTTCATTCTTAATTTTTCACTTGACTTAGCTTATGACTTTTTAATGATTTTGTCATTCTGCACCTTTGTTTTTTAGCTCATTCTAAGTTAGTTTCAGCTGCTGCTCCAATTCCTCCACTAGATCTCTAAGTCTTTTATTACTAGCTCTCAAGTGAGTATTTATTACCCTGACAAATTTTGCTTCCTTGATGGCTAGAACTGTCCATGTGAAATATTGTTTTGCACTACTTGGAATCTCAAACCTAGAACTAGTTTGACCTTCCTATGTCGCCTTCATTCTTTTGAACACTGTTTTCTCAATACTGTGTTTTATAGCCTTTCTTATCATAGAAATCTCTTGATTTTCTAACTTCATTTTCTCCTCAAGATGTTAACATTCTGTCATTTCTTATTTTTCCTTCATTGTTCTGTTTGTTGCATGCTCCACCGTTGGTGATGAGAGATCAACCACTTCTTCAGGGACTTGGACTATTTCAATAGTTTCTTGGACCTCCTTTCTTCCTTCCTTGAGCTTCTTAGCATGCCTAGTTAAAGGCTTCCTTGCTTGAAAGATAAAGGCTGCATTTTCACCCTCAAATTCAAGTTTCTTTGTTGACTTAACTTTTTTCTGTTTGTGTTCATTTACTCCAATGAAATCAGCCTGCACAATTGGTGATTCCTCTATATCAATTTCATGAGGGATGTCATCTAAATTTCCCTTTATCACTGGGTTTTCCTCTGTACCTGAAACAACTATTTTTCCCTTTGATGCCATTGCTTGGCTTCTTGTCACTCTCTTGATTTCCTGTTTGTTGGCAACTTTTTTTTGTTTTCTCTCTTTGACACTTTTTGACCTTTGTTTTGTAGGTGATGGAGTTGCTGCAACAAGAACTTGTGTCTTCTTTGTCCTTTTCTCAACTTGTTTCCTTGGTTTCAACTTTACAAACCTCTTTGATTTCGTATCCATAGGATGACTAGACTCTGCTACTATTGGTGAAGGAGTTCCTTTAGTTTTAGGGTTTCTAGCTAGGGTTAGGGTTTTTAGTTCAAAACCATTCATAAACAAAAAGGAAGACCAATCCCTGCTTATTTTATGAAGCTCATTCAAAACCAATAACTTTATCAAACCATGGTAAAACAAAGATGTTTCACAACCATCAGATTTGTCATGTACTTTATCATCCATTTTGGCAAGGCTCCTATGCAAATAAAAGGGAAAATCTAGTGAGATCATACCTGTGAAATGTAGAAGCAGCTTGAAATGATAAGTATAAACTTTATGGTATCTACCTTCACAGTAAAGTATCCTTTAATGTTGAATAGCATCTTTGCATAGGTGTCTTTGATACAGCTTCTAGGTATTGCATTATTCAGGTCCATATCTGCATACTCAGGTTTCATGAATTCCTTGCATGGTTCCATATCAAACTTAAAACCTTTAAACCAAGTTTCTTGCCCCCTTGGTATTTCTATCACGAAATAAATAATCTCAGGTGTGACTGGCACATTTAACATCCCAATATTGGTAGTTTTTCCACTGAAGTGTAAGGAAAATTCTTTAGACACCTGTGTGTGGCAACCCTGCAGCTTTTCACAAAACTGGGGACAACCTGCTTTGCTAAAATCCTCCATCACTATTTGATATTCAATTATAGCCTTCACATTCTCAGGCTCATATCTTAAGAAATGTCCCCCTCTGTGGACTTTCTTTTCCTCTGCCATGCTTCTTAGAAAAAACTAAAACTTCTCTTGAATCTATGAAACAGCCTCGTTGGATTAGGATATGAACAGCCTCGCTTGAGAATATGGAACAACCTCGCTTGATTATATTGAAGATATATTTTGCATAGAACACCCATAAGCTTAGCTTGACTTCTTTAGAGCTTAGAAACTCGTATGGAAGCAAATGAAAATGAGAATGACCAAATTAGGCAAGATTTTGAATTTGAAATGTCATCTCATAACTGAATGATGCCTCATTCATGCCCTATCATGACAATGATGACTGTAGGACGGGTAAGTGCACTGAATCTCATCACTAACTGGCTCCTCAAACCACATCCTAAAATTAATTTCAAACCCATTTTGAGACCATGATAAAAAACAGAGTTGACACAACGATGTTTTGAAATTTGTTTGGGTGATAACAGGTCTAATGGCAATCGTGATTCCCAACAATAAATGTTAGACAAGGTTGTCATTGATGTCAATATAACATTATTGGATGGAAAATATTCTTGTGATGTCATAACACCATGTATCCCTACTCTTGATGAATATTCCCTAGAAATCATGATGATTTCCTTACTCTTGATAAAGGATTGCTTATTGATGCTCATAGTGAATCTTGATGAAGAAGCTCTCCTTGTGATGATCTAGCCTGTACTGTAAAAAATTGATGCATGCTGCATATGGTTAATGACATATCACTGCATAATCTTAATGACATGGTGGCATTGATGGCACACATGATAACACATATGGTGATTACATGGACAATGAAGGAATTGGAGATCACTTGATGACATATGATGATTAAATAACAAGTGAAAAGCTTACTTAATTCCCTAATGACCTCATTCTGCCCAAACACCTTATACATAAAAATTTCAGAACAGTCATAAATAAAATCATTATTTTGTCACCTTAGAGGCATCCTATCAACTTGGCTCCTTCATGATCTTAAATAGGAATCTTTCCTCTTTCCAACGAGCCCTCACTCAGCCCCTAACTCCAAATAGTTTAAGAGAAATTGATTTTTTAAGATAGAATATCAAAATATTTTACCATAGCCGACCTACACTTAGCCACTCATGGTGGCCTCCCTCCATAAGACGTGCCCATTCAATTTAAAGCCAAAATTTGTATAAATACAATGGTGGATTGTTCATTTTCAAAGATAAATTCAGTGATTAATTCAGAGAAAAACATAGAACTCGGATCTAAGGTAATAGAAGACAATTCAGGACATCGGAGATGGTTTGAAGGATTATTGCATGGGTTAAAAATCTGTGACAAGGAGTTGTAACATCAGAAAAAAAAGCCTCCAGCCTATTGCAACCCAGAATCAGGGCTCAGATCCCTATTGCAGCATAAAATTGGGGTTGGGATCTCTGTTGCAACTCGGAATTAGGGGTCATATCTCTGGTGCAGCCCATAATTAGGGCTCAGATCCCTGTTGCATCCCAAAATTAGGGCTCAAATCTCTATTGCATCTAGAATTAGAGCTCAGACCTATTGTTTACACCCTCGGACCTGGACAGGCACTTGACAACTATTGTGGAGGATTTGTAATTCAACTGTGGCTCAGATTTTTTGGATTGTTGGAAAGGCACCTGAACCTTGGTCGAGTAACTTCATAATTGTGGTGTTACATCTTGAGACTGATAATAATACAACCATAGTTTGGAATCTTGAAGGGTATTTCTATGGTAATAAAAAAGTGGAGGATTGATTGTAGAATTTGAATAACTGATATATTATTCACCAAGATTCTCCTAATCACACACTATTTTAGCTTCATGCATAATACAGAATCTCTTCTACCATTGATCATCACATGCGGAAATAAAATCAATTGCATGCACACATTAAAACCACAAACAATCACACATATGAACACAGTATTTAATGGGAAATCTTAAAGCTGAAAACCCCAACTATCTGTATATTATATGTCATGGAGATTATGTAACAATCATAGTACAAAGCTCCTCACAAGCTCTCAGCACTACCTCGAATTGCTACACACTATCAAGCTAGATCTAGCAAAACACATGCTCCAATATTTTGCCACTTGATAGCTAGCCTCTATTGCGTAATCAATGCTATGGGATGGCTCATTAAATAACATAAAACCACTGCTTGTATCAAGGCATCCTCATGGGCTTCGTGCCCTTCTCTAATCATCAGTTGCTACAGTAACCGTATATCAAATAACCGATAGTTAACTCGCTCTTTTCACCTATTTCGCACTAGTCTCCATCAACCCAGACAATCAAGCACTGATGTACTTTTAGTTGATTAATGATTTTATAATTAGTGAATTAATTAATAATTAATTCACACCACTCTCACTAATTGTATCAATCAGTTAAACTAGATACAAATAGCTCAACTATGTTTAGATTAGTTAAATTGAATACAACTCCACTAACTTCCTCAATCAATTCCACCAAAATCTGTCACCTGAGTTCTAACTGAAGTATCCATGAAATAGATCCACATAACCCTTAGGAATAGCGTAATTCCTTTTGTCAGCTCCTGTGCCACATCTGTGCACTTAACTGAAGTGCTCCAAGAGAATAAGATAATGTTTATAGTCCAAATATTATTAAGAGGTAATAATATTTGACATATCTATTTTTAGACTGGAAATCTAAAAATAGATTCTGCCCAGTATGTCTAAAAATAGAAGTCCATCTATTTTTTCCAACTTGACCAACCATCCACAAATAGCATCTTGTAACTCATAGAACATGATCCATATGTCTAAAAATAGACATAGTCTAAAAATAGACTTTGTGCCAAAAATAGCCTGCGGACCCACTTAGTGAAGGCGACTCTTTTCACTAAGCTCATCCTCTTGTTGCAATCTCAACACTCCCTCTCAACAAGATAAGGATTATCTGCCACCCCTATCCTGCCTATGTGGTATTCGAATTTTCTCCTGGTGAGCGCCTTCGTCAAGATATCAGCATCCTGATCCTCCGTAGGAATGTATGAAAGTAACATGATCTTCCGCTGCACACAATCTCTGATATGATGATATCGATCCGTGAAGACATGCCGCCTCAACTCATCCTCCTGTTTGTACCATGATCCATATCCCGATGTGCCTCTGATATATCTCAATACATGCTTCCCTGCCTTCCAAAAGAGCTTGGTAGGCTTAACCATAGCTTGTGAAAGCTGGTTAATTGCATAGCATATGTCAGGTCATGTATTGACTAGATACATAAGCGACCCCACCAATCGTCGATAAACAAGGGCATCCACTACCTCCGCCGAAGTAGCATCCTCCTTCCTCCATCCACCAGGAAAAGGAGTATCAACAGGCTTGCAGCCATGCATGTTGAACTTCTCCAGTATCTCCCGGGCATACTTACCCTGAGAAACAAACAGTCCATCACTGCGCTGCCAAATTTCCAGGAAAGAATGAAGGAGGCCCAAGTCCTTCATCTCAAACTCCTTTACAAGATCATCCTTGCATGAGTGTATCAACAGTTCATCACCTGTCAAAATCAAATATCTGCATAAAGTACAATGATTAGCAACTTACCCTCCACCACAATCTGGTATAGGTTAGGAACTGCCTCACTCTTGGAGAATCCAAGTCCGGTGAAATAACTGTCTATCCATGTGTACCAAGCACGAGGTGCTTGTTTCAACCCATATAACACTCTCTTGAGCCTGCACACATGCGACTCGCTGTTGAAGATCTCGAAACCTTCGGGCTGCTCTATGTACACCTCCTCCTCAATGACCCCATTGAGGAACGCAGTCTTCACATCCATCTGATGAATGTGCCACCCCATCTGCGCTGAGAGAGCAAGAATCATCTGTATGGAAGAATACCTTGCGACAGGTGCAAAGGTCTCCTCATAATCGATCCCCTCTCAAGCGAACACTTCATGGCTTTCTCCTCATGAAATTTGATATCCCGTCGCACAACAATCTTGCGACTATCTGGAAAATACACATGATAGTTATGGGGCGTATCAGTGTACCCCAAAAATATCCCAACCTCTGCAGTCGGCTCCAGCTTCTTCCTGGCATCCTTCGTCACATGAATGTAAGCAGGTGAGCCAAAAATCCTCAAATGGGAAATATCAGGCCTCTTACCAGAAAACGCCTCCTCAGGTGTACTCATGCCAAGTATCCTGTGAGGACAACGGTTCTACACATATACTGCAGTATTGCATGCCTCAGCCCACAAGTGTATGGGAAGGCCCTAATCATGCAACATCGCCTATGCATCACCCACGAACGTTCTGTTCTTCCGCTCAGCAACCCCGTTCTGCAATGGGTTATGAGGTGCTATGAGCTCTCTTCGAATTCCTTCTGCACTGCAAAAGTCCTAGAATTCGCCAGAGATGAATTCACCACCATTGTCGCTCCTAAGAGCCTTTACCTACTTCCCCGATTCTTTCTCAACTAGTGCCTTGAACTCACAGAACTTTGAGTATGTCTCTCTCTTCTTCTGCATGAAGAAGATCCAGCACTTACGAGAAAAATCATCAACAAATATCACATAATACCTGTGCTTTGCTGTCGAAGCTAATGAGAAAGTTCCACACACGTCTGTGTGAATTCTCTCAAGGATCGTCGTGGCGCAACTATCCTTCTCGTGAAAGGTGGATTTCACAAATTTTCCCAAGGTACACCCCTTGCACTGATCTGGCTGTGCAAGAGTACCCTTAGGAAGCCCAGTAGAAATCTGTTGCAGTATCTTCAAAGCTGCATGGTGAAGGTGGCCCAATCTTTGGTGCCACAACTCACCATCATCCCGGCTCACCACTCCTTCTACCTTGCCTGCCATTGCTGCACAACCATCTACCTACAATTGATAAAGGTTCTTAACTCGAACCCCTATCCTTCGGGTCTCACCAGTTTCCTTGCTACGCAGGAAAGCCTTTCCCTCGCTAAATAAAAAATCATATCCCTTGTCTTCTAACGTCACCACAGAGATAATATTCTTCTTCAATCCTGGAACATGCATCACTTCCTTCAATACGAAGGGTTTACCAGACTCCCTCTCAAAGGAAATGGTACCAATACCGGTCGCACTGTATCTACCATCATCGCCCATATTGATGTGCACTCCAAGATCTTTCTCATCCAGATCAGTAAACAAATCTCGATCTCCTGTCATGTGAAACGATGCACCACTGTCAAGAAACCACACTGAACCCATCACACTTGAGACCAAGCATGCGATCAGCGAAAAATCCAGCTCAAACTGCGAGTGTTAGGTCCCTATATCACTAGTATAGTCCCTTATTATTGTTAGTGTAAACCCCTTATTGTTATTATTGTACCCTTGTAACCCCCATTTTGTTATTATTGTGCCCTTAAATTATTATTGTTATGTCGGCTAGGATTACATTGTGGCCCACTAGGATTACATTATGGCCCCATGGAATCCTATATATAGAAAGGAGGTTTTGTAAATTGTATCATCCAAGAATTTTTCATTCATGTAATGTATTGGAGGTTGCCCCCTCTAAGTGGCTTATTTCTAAGGCGTTGATATCTCTTTTCTTCTCTTTTTGGAGCTGGTTTCCCAACATTTGGTATCAGAGCTTTGGATTCTAGGGTTTCGCTACTCCAAACAGGTCATCGTGGCATTTTCGCCATAACTTTTTTTCTACGAAGTTTCAGAAGCTGAAATTTTAAGGGTGAGAAGCCAAAATCCTAAGGAATATTTTCTAAAAATTTCAGAGCTTGGTTCGTAATATTTTCGGAGATATGATCTGTGGAAGTTAGGTATGTTTTCAGGCTCCTAAATGGGTCATCGTGGAATTTGCGCTATAAATTTTTTTCTACTGAGGTTCAGAATCTGAAATTTTTATGGTACGAAGCTGAAATCCTAAGGAAACTTTTCAAAAAAATTTAGAGCTTGGTTCGAAATATTTTTGGAGATATGAGCTGTGGAAGGTAGAGCTTTTTCAGGCTCCCGAATTTCATCTCAAAAAGGTGATCGTGGGAAAATTTCAATAACTCTCTCTCTGAACATCGGATTGGAGTGTCGTAAAAATTGGTTGCAAGCACACGGACTTTAGTTTCTTGGCTATCAATTTCATAGGCGAAGGATGAAACAGTGACATGTGGCAAGTCGTACAAGTTCGCTATACTGAACCAGTCCATAATTAGGTCATTGTGGGCGATTGGACATAACTTTGTCTTGGAGAATCCAAATCAAGTCAATCCTATGGCATTCAAAAGAGAATTCAGAGGGCTACTTCAGTGCTAAATTTCAGATATTTTAGAGCCGCAATCACAGAGATAATACAATTTTAATATCGAGCTCCTCAAAAGCAAGTAAAAGGTGTGTATTTTTTTCAGAATTGCATAAGTCTTGTTTGAAGAATCAAGTTGAATTGATTGCAAGGGCATATTGTAGAATAGATATCAGTATTGGATTATAAAATGGCCCCTAAAAAGAATTCAACACCTATTAAGCCTTTGGAAAGCTCTACTATGACTCATGAAGACGAAGAATGGCAACATGACATATCAAAATTACAAGAGCAAGTGCAACAAATTTCGCTCTCGCAAAGAGCAACAAAAAATGACATGGAAGTTTTGAAGAAAGGCGTGGAATCTAAGATACATGGCATGGAATCTAAGATTGATGGCATGGAGGCTGGCATGGAATCTAAGATGGATGACATGGAAGCTAAGATCGATGAGAAAATGGAAAACATGAAGAATTTTCTAAAAGCAGACATGGAAGGTTTGACAAAGTTGATACAAGAAAGGTTTCCTAATGGTGAAAAGATAGTAGAAGAACCTCATGATGAGAACAAAATAAAAGTTAATTGTGATTTCATAAACTCTAATGTTGGCGGGAAGAACCACCATATTCCAAAGATGGATATGAGGAAGTTTGATGGAAAGGATCCTGTAACATGGATACTACAGATGGAGCAATATTTTGATTCCATAACGTGCAAAACACACAAAAGGTACGCATTGCAACTTTACATTTAGAACAAAATACATTTGTATGGTATCGATGGCTTTGCTCCCGTAAAAAAATTGTCACTTGGTCAATTTTTACTGAGGAAATGATAGCACATTATGAGGATACAAAGAGCAACACCTTCTTTAGCCAATTGATAAATCTCAAACAAAAGGGTTTAGTGGGGCAGCACATTGAGGACTTCCAAAAATTGAATATATGGGTAACTAATATTCCAGAGGAACACAGGATTGATCTCTTCTTAGGTACTCTAAAGGATAACATCCAACATGAAGTTCGTGTTTTGGAACCTGATTCATTGGAGAAGGCATTCAGGTTGGCAAGAAAAGTTAAATGTAAAATTATGGCGACAAGGAAGCCTACCACTCAATTCTATAAAGAAGGAAGTGTTGCTACGCCTAGATTTCCACAACCTACAAGGTTGACACCACAACAATTGAAAGAAAAAAGAGCAAAAGGGCTTTGCTACAATTGTGATAGAAAATACACTAAAGGTCATAAGTGTGCTGAGAAGAAATTATTTTACATAGATTGTGAAGAGGAAGAAGAAAATGAACAAGAAGAGGATATACACCAGGAACCAGCCTCAGAAGAGGAAGAAATGAATCCAACCATATCGTGTAATGCACTGGCAGGAATTACCACTCCTCAAACTCTCAAGATAAAAGGACAAATCAAGAAGAGAAAGGTAATAGTGTTGATTGATTCAGGTAGCACCCATAATTTTATTCATTGGAAGGTAGCCAAGGAATTAAATTGTTTCCTATACCCAGCACCAGAATGTCAAGTGATGGTTGCAAATGGAGGAACTATAAATTGCTCTGGAAAATGCCATAATATCAAGCTAACCATGGGGGAATATGTATTGAATAGTCCAATGCTTTCCATTCTTATGGGAGGTGTTGATGTTGTACTAGGAGTACAATGGTTACAATCTTTGGGGACGGTAGCTTTTAATTTTCAAGAACTTTTCTTGAAATTTTTTTCAGAAGGAAAGGAAGTCGAATTACGGGGTATTGAAGGGAAGCCAGGAAGGATAATAAGCTCTAATGTCATGAAAAAGTTTCTAAAGAAAGAACAACGAGGCGTAATTGCACAATTATGCTCACTAGAAGTTCCGACATCAAAATCATCTATTTCTGCAGATCTCCAACAAGTCTTGGACAATCATTCCAAGGTGTTTGAAACTCCCAAAGCACTCCCACCTATTCGTGATCATGATCATGCTATTCATTTGATTCCAGGAAGTGTTCCTCCAAACATCCGGCCTTATAGATATCCTTACTTCCAAAAGAGCGAAATTGAACGCATGATTGCAGAAATGTTAGAGGCGGGTATAATTCATCCTAGTCAAAGTTCTTTCTCTGCTCCTGTAGTATTGGTACACAAGAAGGATGGATCATGGCGAATGTGTCCGGATTATAGGGAGCTCAATAAGCTCACCATTAAAGATAAATTTCCCATTCCTGTGATTGATGAATTATTGGATGAATTACATGGAGCAATTTATTTTACTAAGTTGGGTCGTCATTCAGGATATCATCAAATTAGAATGAAGACTGAAGATATTCCAAAAACAGCATTTCGAACTCATGAGGGTCATTATGAATTTTTGGTCATGCCTTTTGGCCTTACCAATGCACCTTCTACATTTCAAGGGTCGATGAATTCCATTTTCAAACCCTTCCTTAGAAAATTTGTGCTAGTATTTTTTGATGATATACTAATCTACAGCAGGTCTTGGAAGGATCATGTTGAACATGTTGACAGTGTGCTCAAACTATTGCAGGAGAAACAATTATATGCAAAAACATCCAAATGTTTCTTTGGAGTACAAGAGGTGGAATATCTGGGTCATATTGTATCTCACGAGGGTGTTAAAGTAGACCCTAACAAAATTAAAGCCATTAAGGAATTGAAAGTCCCCACAACCATAAAGCAGTTGCGAGGATTTCTCGGGTTAACAGGGTATTATCGCAAGTTTGTTAAGAATTATGGGAGAATAGCAGCACCTCTAACAACATTATTCAAGAAAGATGCATTTTCATGGACTCCTGAAGCAACTAAGGCCTTTGAACGTCTTAAAGAGGCAATGTGCCTAGCACCGGTCTTAGCTACACCCGACTTCACAAAAACCTTTATTGTGGAATGTGATGCCTCAGGAAATGGAATTGGTGCAGTTTTAATGCAGGAAGGAAGACCCATTGCTTTTGAAAGTCGTCCAATCAAAGGAAAGTATTTACGGAAACCTATTTATGAGAAGGAAATGTTAGCAATACTGCATGCACTAAAGAAATGGCGAACTTACCTAATGGGAAGACACTTCAAGGTAAAAATTGATCATGATAGTCTTAAACACTTTTTGGAACAAAGAATATCGTAAGAAGAGCAGCAAAAATGGGTCACAAAGATGTTGGGTTATGACTTTGAAATAATCCACAAAAAAGGAAAGCTTAATGTTGTTGTAGATGCACTCTCAAGAAAGGATGAAGAGGTGAAAGCATTGATTTGTGCCATTTCTATTATCCAACCAGATTGGATAACCGAAGCAAGAGATGAATGGAAGAAGGACAAAGATGTATGGACACTCATTCAAAAGTTGCAGCAAGATCCTAGTACATCTGATACATTTAGTTGGAAAAATGATTCCTTATGGTATAAAGATCACTTATATCTTTGTAAGAATTCCCAACTAAAACAAAATATTCTTCTGGAATTGCACACTTCTCCTTTAGGAGGACACTCAGGATTTTTAAAAACTTACCACAGGGTGAAGAAAGAATTTTTTTAGGATGGCCTTAAATCTGATATTCAAAATTTTGTGGTGGAATGTTTGGTTTTCCAATAGAATAAAGTTGAGACAATTAAGACCCCGGGACTTCTACAACCTTTATCCATTCCAAGTCAACGTTGGGAGGAGATTTCAATGGATTTTATCACAGGTTTACCTAAGTCCGAAGGAAAGAATGTCATCATGGTGGTAGTTGATAGACTTACCAAGTATGCACACTTTTGTGCATTATCTCGTCCATTTAAAGCAAGTATAGTTGCTACTACATTTGTGGATAGAATTCAAAAGCTACATGGAAGCCCAAGGGTTATTGTGAGCGACAGAGATCCCATTTTTACTGGAAATTTTTGGACGAAGTTATTTTCTTATTTGGGTACTCAATTAGCTCATAGCTCATCTTATCATCCTCAATCTGATGGTCAAACTGAGATAGTAAATAAATGTTTGGAAGGATATCTTCGTTGTTTTGTATCTGATAAACAAACACAATGGGTCAAGTGGTTACCTCTCGCTGAATAGTGGTATAACACTTCCTTCCATACTGCAGCAAAAATGACCCCATTTATGGCACTTTATGGATATCATCCACCATCCATCACATCAAATTTAAGAGAAAATAAGAAGGTTCAAGCAGTGGAAGATCACATCGAGCATCAGCAAGAAGTTCTCGAACTCTTAAAGGATAACCTGACTTTGGCACAAAATCGAATGAAACAACAGGCAGATCAACATTGCAACGAGAGAAGTTTTGATGTAGGAGATTGGGTATTTTTACGGCTACAACCATATAAACAAATGTCCCTCAAGCAAGCTAAGAAGGATAATAAATTATCACCAAAGTACTATGGCCCTTACAAGGTGTTGCAAAAGATTGGTACTATGGCATACAAATTGGAGCTTCCTGCTTCTTCGCGAGTACATCCAGTTTTCCATGTTTCATGCTTAAAGAAGGTTATGGGAGAAAATCTTCCAGTTCAAACAATATTGCCAGAACTCGATGAGGAAGGAAAAATCATATTGGAACCAGAAGCGGTCATGGAAACAAGAACTCGACAACTACGGAATCGATCAATTTCAGAGTATCTCATCAAGTGGAAGAACTTACCCACTGAAGATTCTACATGGGAGGATGAGAATTTTATACAGAAGCACCCGGAGCTACTCAAGTGTTGAGGACAACACTTTTTTAAAGGAGAGGGGCATGTTAGGTCCCTATATCACTAGTATAGCCCCTTATTATTGTTAGTGTAAACCCCTTATTGTTATTATTGTACCCTTGTAACCCCCATTTTGTTATTATTGTGCCCTTAAATTATTATTGTTAGGTCGGCTAGGATTAAATTGTGGCCCACTATGATTACATTATGGCCCCATGGACTCCTATATATAGAAAGGAGGTTTTGTAAATTGGATCATCCAAGAATTGTTCATTCATGTAATGTATTGGAGGTTGCCCCCTCGAAGTGGCTTATTTCTAAGGTGTTGATATCTCTTTTCTTATATTTTTGGAGCTGGTTTCCCAACAGCGAGGCTAAGGCCTCTCCAACTGCAGTTCCAGCAGCCTACTTAATTTTCTTCTTCTATGGACAACTAGTGGCGTAATGTCCGTGTTTATGACAGTGAAAGCACTTCACCTTGGACATGTCCTTCTTCTTGACTTTCGCACCGGATTGAGAAGCTTTCTTGCTCTTCCCCTTCTTTTATTTGGCAGCCAAAGCACAATTCTCTTCATCAGAGTTCTTTGATGAATATTTTTCCCTGGTACTTCGCCTTATCTCTTCTTGCACAAGATCCGACCAAAGTCGCTCCCATCCTGGCAATTTCTCTCGACCATTGACAGAGTCCTGATATGAATGACAACTCTTCGAAAGCCCAAGGAGATCCAAGCTCACCAATTCCTCGTCATCAATAGTAACCCCCACACTTCCCAGCTCATCCCTGCATTGGATGAACTTCGTGAGGTACTTGGGCATACTGTCACCTTTCTCCATTTTTATGTTTCTGAGTCTATCCTTGAGCGCCAACTTCCTCTGGTCACTCTTGCTTTGAAATAAATCTGTCAAATCTTTCCACATCAAGAATGGAGAAGCCTTACCATGAAGGTTGGACACTATGTGATCCTTCACACCTTCCAATAGAATCCTTCGACACTTTGCTGTCTTCTTTTGCCATGCGTCAAGTACGGCAGCATCACTAGAAGTAGGTTTTGGAATTTCTGCATCTATGAACTCCTTCAACCCATTTTCATCCAGCACCGCCTCCATCCTGTCCTTCCATGCAATATAATTCGAGCTGCCCTCAAGGGCATACTCCAATCGCAATCCGTTGAAAGACATCTCAACTTCGACACTAAGAAAACACTGCTGCAAATTCGAATTCCACCAGCACAAAACTCAACCGCTTCAATGTTTTGCAATTTCTCCAATGATCAATATCGCTCCGATACCATGTAGAAATTTGAATAACTGATATGTTATCCACCGAGATTCTCCTGATCACACACTATTTTAGCTTCATGCATAATACAGAATCTCTTCTACTATTGATCATCACATGCGGAAATAAAATCAATTGCATGCACACATTAAAACCACAAACAATCACACATATGAACACAATATTTAATGGGAAAGCTTAAAGCTAAAAACCCCAACTATCTGTATATTATATTTCATGGAGATCATGTAACAATCATAGTACAAAGCTCCTCACAAGCTCTCAGCACAACCTCGAATTGCTACACACTATCAAGCTAGATCTAGCAAAACACATGCTCCAATCTTTTGCCACTTGATAGCCAGCCTCTATTGCATTTTCAATGCTATGGGATGGCTTCATTAAATAGATAAACCAACTGGCTTGAAATGTGCAATCCTCATGGGCTACTCCACCTATATGTGTGTTGCAAATAGCAACAGTATAGCCACAACTGATAGTTAACCTGCTCTTTCACCTATCTCTACACTAGTCTCCACTGAAACTGTCCATGCACTGAAGTTAACTGATGCATTCTTTAGTCGATTAATGAGTTTATAATTAGTGAATTAATTAATAATTAATTCACACCACTCTCACTAATTTTATCAATTAGTTAAACTGAATACAAATAGCTCAACTATGTTTAGATTAGTTAAACTCAATACAACTCCACTAACTTCCTCAATCAACTCCACCAAACTCTGTCACATGAGTTCTAACTGAATTATCCATGCAATAGCTCCACATAACCCTTAGGAATAGCATAATTCCTTCTGTTAGCTCTTGTGCCACATCTGTGCACTTAACTGAAGTGCTCCAAGAGAATAAGATAATGTTTATAGTCCAAATATTATTAAGAGCTAATAATATTCGACATATCTATTTTTAGACTGGCAATCTAAAAATAGATTTTTCCTAATATGTCTAAAAATATAAGTCCATATATTTTTTCCAAATTGACCAACCATCCACAAATAGCATCCTGCAACTCATAGAACATGATCCATATGTCTAAAAATAGACATAGTCTAAAAATAGACTTAGCCTGCGGGCCCACTTAGTGAAGGCGACTCTTTTCACTAAGCTCATCATCTTGTTGCAATCTCAACATTGATGAAACAATAAATCCGTGGAGCTTGTATCAAAGTTAGCAGTTACACTTTGAATAGTGTGAACAGTTAATTGGTGAGTAGCTTCAGATCTATGATCTAGCACACTTGTTTGTGGCTTAGTGGAGGACAACCTTTCATGTGGAAAGACAAGTTGAAGGATCTGGTACCTACATATGCACACAGTGACTTGAACACGTTATGACAGTTTTCTAATCTTTTTTTATAACGTGTGATGGAGTCATAAGGCTATAAGAATAACACTTAAATGCATTCCAACACCTAGAAGAAAATGTGGAGGCATCATTCAGGCATGTGTAGTCAATGATGGAGAACTGGAATTTGAAGAAGATTGGAGTGGGAAGCACTTAATATTTTTGGAGCAAATTGAAGCATTGAATAGTGGGAAGCACTTAATATTTTTGGAGTCAAGACACATCACCAAGCATTGTTGAAGACTCTTTAAATTTTGGAGGGCAGATTTATTGAGGACAGTGGTTTTTGGAGCTTATCTTTTTGGATTTTTTTTGTGGGAATCATATTTGGAGCAGTGATTGAAAACCTTGTAGACCTATTTGAAGGATTTTTTAAGTATCGTTGAAAGATCATTTATGACTTAAGAACTTTGGAGTATCCCTAGTATTGTTGAATATCCCTTAAAGTCTAGTGTTTAGACCTTGTGAAGATTTGTTTATTTGTGAAGATATTTGGAAGACTTGTAGATTTTGGAGGTATTCATGAATACCATGAAGTCTTCATGATGTGACTTGAAGAATTTAATTGGGTACCATGAAGGACAACAGAGACACCTTCATGAGAAGAGATTGAGGTTTTCATTGATGACATGATGAGAAGACCAAGTGAAAGGATAGCTGAAGATTGTTGTCAAGGCTTGTTGAAGAAAACATTGGGAACCTTGAAGAACCGTTGAATTCATATTGAAGATTTGAAGTTGTGGCTTGGAGCCCTATAGGATCGTTGTCCTCAAGAATCCAGGTTGGAGCCTGAACCAGAGAAGGGTTGGTACCCTTGGGTTCGAAGCCTCTAAATTCAAGGTTGGTGCCTTGGATAGGTAGGGTCGAATCCCTAGAGTTCAGAGCCTCACAATGGTCCAAGTTGGTGCTTGGAAACAGGTTAGAGCCTGGAAGATTGAATATTGGTGTCTTCATCTAGGGTTGGATCCCTACATCGATTGTACATATTTTATTGTATTTGTTTTATTGAAGAATATAATAAAATAATTTATTCTTATTGTTCATTTTGTGTTTTAAATATAAGTGATCTAACTGGTAAAAATAACAACTAGAAAGAAATATTGATTCACCCCCCCCCCCCTCAGTATTTCCAAAAATTGGTATCAAAGCCAGTACCTTAACTCAAAGCCTAACAGCTTGAAGGTTTATCATTAGAACACAAATGGAAAATCCAAGGAAGAAAATATCCAATCCTCCTAAATAGTTGTCTTCCTCAACCATTGAAATTGAAGTCAATCAATTTGCGAAGGCTCCTTTGTTCAATGGAAATTTTGATATATGGGAGGCAAGAATGAGGAATTTCTTGAAGACTCAAGGAATTGAATTTTGGAAATCAGTGATTACTAATACACGATGGATGAAGAATCCAAGGAGTACAATACAAGAGTATTGAAGGCAATTTTGAATGGGTTACCAAATACTGTGAAGGACAATTTTGAAAAATGTTCATCAACAAAAGTCATATGGGACAAAATTCATGATCTTCACTCAAAAGGAACGTTGGCAATGATATATAGTCAAGAAGATGATGGAAAATAAGAAATATGTCCAAAATCCATCAAGGAAGCTGAAGATAAAACAGATGACAATAAGGCTAAAGAAGACCTAGAAGATGAAGAGAACAAAGAATACTTTGAAGAATATCTCCTAAATAAACTTATGGCTTCCATGGAAGAGATTGAAAGTTTTAAGAAGGAAAATGAGGAACTTAAGAAGAAAACACAAGATGGTAACCAAGACAAGACAAGGAAGGAATTTGAATTTTTCAAGCTTCAAGTACAAGAAAGAGATGAGGAGCTCGCCAAACTTAAAGAGGAATTTCATCAAAACAAAAGAAAGCATCATGAAGAAGTCATATCTATGACAAAACAATTGGATAAGGCAAAGGAAAGGGAAGAAACTTTGTCAAGCCACCTTGAACAAAGACTTAAGAGCTTGAACAATATTGAAGCAGAGATTGGTCAATATAAGGAAGAGGTCTCCTCTCTTAAATCTTGGCTAGAAGAAAAGGATGAAGAAATATTCAAACTAAAATCAGACATCAATCTTCTCAAGGGCGAAACATGTGAAGCTACAAGAATAAAAGAAGAAATGGAGAGATGTCTAGCAAAGGATAATGAATAAATATTTAGAATGAAATCAAATATCAACTCCCTTAAAATCGAAGCACACGAAGCAACAAGGATGATGGAAGAAATGAAGAAGCAACTAGTCATGAAAGATGAAGATTGTGAAAATTTTAAAAAATAAATTCTCTCTTAAAAAGGAAGTTGACTTGCTGAATAAGAACTTGAAGAGTTCTCAAACCCTATATGAGATCCTAAGTCATCAAAGACCCCCCTTGATAAATCAGGTCTTGTTATGTAAGTGAACCCTCAAGCAAGAATGATAATTCTTCAAGCAACAAGAATGTGAGGAAGCCAAGAAGAAATGATACTCCCAGTTCTAACAAAGGAAAGAGTCAAGATGACATTAGAAAAAACCCTACTCCAAGGAGATTTACAGATGATTTCAAGAATACAAAAGGAAATTAATATCATCAAAGAATTCCAAGGCAAAAAGACTTCAGAAGTACTTCAAGGAACTCTTCATCTCCTAGGTACAAAAGTATATTTCTTGGTTATTGTTATTTTTGTACAAAAGTTGGTCACAAGGAAAAAGGTTGTAGGGCATATCACAAAGACCAATATAATGGTCCCCATCAATCTCCTAGAAGAAATTTTGCAAGAAGAAGTCATGATTTCTTATTCATGAACAAGATATAGTGCTTCAATTTCCATAACATTGGACATATGGCACGTGATTGTAACTTGACTTGGGCCCCTACACAAGCTAGAAACATGCCAGAAAACAAAGTTACAAAAGTATGGAGAAGGAAGAAAATTCCCTCCGGAAATATTTTGAACACTCCAGGCAACAACATGTGGTTGCCTTGATGAAATCATCCTTGATATTCCAAGTGATTGATAATGAAACTCTTCCAAAATGATATCATGCATACATTTAGGGCGAGTCTATGATTCTTGTGCTTTCTTGTAGAAGCTCTCTGTGAAAGGGCCCTATGAAATCCTTGATGAGTCATACATGGATAATCATCTTTTGATACATTGTCTCTCGGAAGAAAATCCATTGAAGAACATAAATCCCTTCTCATTCGATGGACCATTGTTGAAGATTTCTTCCATTAGATCACAAAGAAAGCAATTTTCCTTGAGCTAGAGGTGTTTATGTAGGCAGGGGGAGTTGGTTCATCACACAAAAAAATGCAAACACATATATCATGAACCTCATTTCCATAAGGAAGAGCACCATGATAGGGGGAGAAACATACTTATGAAAAATTATTATTGATGAAGAGAATCAGCTTGATAGGGGAAATATTTAGGCACTCTGTTTTCCATTGATGTCAAAGGGGGATAAAATGTTGGAAGGACAAGAATATTTCCATCAATGACAAAGGGGGATATTGTTAGACAAGGTTGTCATTATATGGCATTATTGGATGGAAAATATTCTTGTGGTGTCATAGCACCATGTATCCTTGCTCTTAATGAAGATTCCCTAGAAATCATGATGATGTCATTAGGGGAATTTTGAGGTCTAAAATGGGCCTCCTAAAGAAAATGTACAATCAAAATTCACTTTATGAGAACCAATCACATTTTAGGGGATGACATCATCCCTAATGGTTGAGGTGGCATTGCTTGAGTTAAAGGTACTTACTTGTCACATTCTCAATGGTGGATAAAAACTCATGGTTAACCATGGTAGTGCTCTAAGTATTTTTAAAGTCATAAATTAAAGTACTCATAATAAATGTCATTTCACATTTTTTTAATAGAATAATATTATTGTCATTTCATATTTCATAAAAGAATCAATGCATATCCCTATACATTTATTATATTATATTATTTTATTTTTATATAGTATATTAATTACATGTTATTGTACAATTTAAATAATAGAAATTTTAATTAATGGCATATAATATAATTAAGAATTTATAAATCTATATTTATATTTTATTTCAGTTTATTTAAGTACAAAGTACAAATGCATTAGTTGTTCAATGATAATGACTTTTTCTTGAAAATCTCATTCTTATTTATAGTCACATCAATACAATTTTTTTATTAATTTTATTTTGGTACAACCTTTGAATTGAATTTAACTATGGTTACATGGATTGTGGTGCAAAAAGTGAATTGAAAATTCATAAATATTATTTTATTAGTTTAGCTATTATTTTATTATTTCCTTAGGAGGCCCATTTTAGACCTCAAAATTCCCCTAATGCCTTACTCTTGATAAATGAGTCCTTATTGATGCTCATAGTGGATCTTGATGAAGAATCTCTCCTTGTGATGATCTAGCCCGTACTCTAAAAAATTGATGCATGTTGCATATGGTTAATGACATATCACTGCACAATATTGATGACATGATGACATTGATGGCACACATGATAACATATATGGTGATGACATGGACAATGAAGTAATTGGAGATCACTTGATGACATATGATGATTAAATAACAAGTGAAGAGCTTACTTAATGCCCTAATGACCTCATTCTGCCCAAACACCTTATACATAAAAAATTTAGAACATCCATAAATAAAATCATTCTTTTCTCACCTTAGAGGCATCCTATCAACTTGGATCCTTCACCATCTTAAAGAGGAATCTTTCCTCTTTCCAATGAGCCCTTACTTAGCCCCTAACTCCAAATAGTTTAAGAGAAATTAATTTTTTAAGATAGCATATCAAATTATCTTACCCTAGCCAACCTACACTCAGTCACTCATGTCGGCCTCCCTCCATAAGACGTGACCATTCAATTTAAAGCCAAAATTTGTATAAATACAATGTTGGACTATTCATTTTCAAATATAAATCCGGTGATTAATTCAGAAAAAAAAAAAACACAGAACTCGGATCTGAGGTAATAGGAGACAATTCAGGACATCAAAGATGGTTTGAAGGATTATTGTATGGGTTAAAAATATGTGACAAGGAGCTGTAACATCAAAAAAAAAAATCCACGGGCCTATTGCAGCCCAAAATTAGGGCTCAAATCCCTATTGCAACATAGAATTAGGGCTCGGATCTCTGTTGCAGCCCAGAATTAGGGCTTGGATCTCTATTGAAGCCTAGAATTAGGGCTCAGATCTCAGTTGCAGCCCGAAATTAGGGCTCAGATCCCTGTTGCAGCCCAGAATTAGGGCCATATCTCTGTTACAGTCTAGAATTAGGGCTCAGACCTATTGTTTATACCCTTGGACCTGGAAAGTCACTTGATAGCTACTATGAAGGAGTTGTAATTCAATTGTGGCTCGGATTTGTTGGAATGGTAGAAAGGCACCTGAACCTTGGTCGAGTAACTTCACAACTGTGATGTTACATCTTGAGACTGATAATCATACAACCATAGTTTGGAATCTTGAAGGATATTTTTGTGGTAATACAATAGCGGAGGATTGATGAAACAATAAATTTTTGGATCTTGTATCAAAGATAGCAGTTACACTTTGAAGAGTGTGAACAATTAATTGGTGAGCAGCTTCAGATCTGTGATCTAACACACTTGTTTGTGGCTTAGTGGAGGAAAACCTTTCCTGTGGAAAGACTAGTTGAAGGATCTGGTACCTACATATTCACACAGTGACTTGAACACGTTATGACAGTTTTATAATATTTTTTGATAATGTGTGATGGAGTCATAAGGCTATAATAATAACACTTATATACAATACAACACCTAGAAGAAACTGTGGAGGCATCATTCAGGCATGTGCAGTCAATGATGATGGAGACCTGAAATTTGAAGAAGGTTGGACTGGGAAGCACTTAATATTTTTGGAGCAAATTGAAGCATTGAACAGTGCAAAATTTGGAAATCCATTGAATACACCTTGAGGCATCATTAAAGATAGTTTAGAGTTTGCTTGACACATCACCAAGAATTGTTGAAGACTCTTTGAATTTTGGAGGGCAGATTTATTGAGGATAGTGGTTTGTGGAGCTTATCTTTTTGGATCTTTTTGGTGGGAATCATATTTGGAGAAGTGATTGAAAACATTGTAGACCTCTTTGAAGTATTTGTTAAGTATTGTTGAAATATCATTGATTACTTAAGAATTTTGGAGCATCCCTAGTATTGTTGAAAACCCCTTAAAGTCTAGTGTGCAGACCTTGTGAATATTTGTTGATTTGTGAAGACATTTGGAAGACTTGTAGATTTTGGAGGTATTATTGAATAGCATGATGTCATCATGATGTGACTTGAATAATTTTATTGGGTACCATGAAGGACAATGGAGACACCTTCATGAGAAGAGATCAAGATCGTCATTGATGACGTGACGAGAAGGCTAAGTGAATGGATAGCTGAAGATTGTTGTTAAGGCTCGTTGAAGAAAACATTGGGAGCCTTGAAGAACCGTTGAATTCGTATTGAAGATTTGAAGTAGCAGGTTGGAGCCCTAGAGGATCGGTATCCTCAAGAAACCAGGTTGGAGCCTGAACTAAAGAAGGGTTGGTGCCCTTTGGGTTGGAGCCTCTAAATGCAAGGTTGGTGCATTGGATAAATAAGGTAAAAGCCCTAGAGGTCGGGGCCTGACAATAGTCCAAGTTGGTGCTTGGCAATAGGTTGGAGCCTGGAAGATTTAAGATCGACGTCTTCATCTAGGGTTGGAGCCCTACACCGATTATAAATATTTTATTGTATCTGTTTTGTTGAAGAATATAATAAAATTATTTATTCTTATTGTTAGTTTTGTGTTCTAAATATAAGTGATCTAACTGGTAAAATAACATTTGGAAAGAAATATTGATTCACCCCCCCCTCTTAGTATTTCCAACAGCCTACCCCTAATCGACCTTGGGAATCCATATCCATGGATTACATGTTGAGCCTTCCTTCTACTAAGCATGGCAACGACTGTGTTTTTGTAGTCATCAACATATTCTTGAAGATGGCCATTATGGCGGCCTACAAGAAAAATATCATAGCAGAAGCCACTGCTAAAATCTTCTTTGAATGAGTGTGGGTGCACTTTGGGATCCCATTGTCTATCATCTCAAATCAAGACAATAAGTTCCTCAGTACATTTTGGTCCAGCCTCTAGTCGATGCTGGACACCAAGCTCACAAAGTCCACAACTTTCCATCCCCAAACCAATGGACAGACATAGGTCTTCAAGAGGATGATCGTACACATTATGCATATGTACAACTCAAATAATCCATGCAAATGGAATGAAATCCTGCCCTATGTACAACACATCTATAATCGGGCTCTCCACAGCTCAACCGACCACATCCCCTTTCAGGTGGGCTTGGGATTCCAACGGCTATGTCCCATTGACGTAATCATGCCATTTGCAACTACTCAGGTAGATTCATCTCATGTCCAGTCTAAAGCTTACAAGATGAATAGTTTCATTGAGCACATTTAGCACATCCCCCAATAAGTTCATGACATATTGGACAATGCCAATGATAAGTACAAGCAACGACATGATCATCATCGGGTGCCACACAACTTCCAGGTGGACGAGAAAGTTGTTATCACAAAATTGCACCTGATAAGATGTTAATCAGACAACTTCATGTAACTGTTTCAAACCAATCTTGCAACTAAAGCTTAGCCTCTTCACTCTAAGAGGGCTCTCTCAAAGGGTTAATGATATTTGATAAAGATAAATCTAGATAGCTAACTCTACTTGGAAAAAACTTGCTTGTGATGTGTATAGGTTGAAAATAGTATCAGTCTACAAATATTGGGCTTGTGGAGTCAAAAATTTCAATGATTCAGTAGTAATTTCACTTGAAATGGAAGTTGAGGCAGGTAAGAGTTTTTAGCAGAGGTAAACACACATGAAATCAGAAATAACACAGTCAATTCATCAATAAAGGAAGTTAGAGTATTACATGAATGAATTATGAGTATTAAATATGAAAACCACTGCAAAATGGTACACATAGAAAATTTAGATAAGATAAGCACTAAAAAATCAATCAGAATCTTAGGTTGGTCGAGAAACAAGTCTCTGTATTACTGAAAACAGTCAATTTACATAAAGCTGCGGTATTGCCAAAAAATATCCAACCCTTGAAAAATTCGAATATCTTCCCTTTAATAGACTTGTTACATGATGAGATTATCTGCCTCTTGGCTAGATTCATTGAACTTTCCCTAATGACGCATTGCATAACAATACAACTGTTAGTATGAATCCTTTGTCGAAGTGTACGAAAAAAGACCACTTTATCTACGCATAACTAATAGCCCTAACAACAAAAGTGGCTGCCAATATCTTCAGATCTGCAGTTAGTTGATCAAGAAAAGAGCTGCAAAAAACCAGATCTATGCATAGAAAGACATTAAGCAGTAAAAAGAAGGGTTTGCTCCATATATCCAATAGACAAGACAAGAAAAAATTTTGAAAGAATTTTTGTATTAAGGGCACCTGGGAGGAAAACAAGAAGGCGTATCCAATTCTCCTCAATGGGATGGGTTCTTGGAAGTCCTCAGCACTTCAGATCTAGAATCTCTCTCTTGTTGGTGTAGAAAACCCAATGCAAAGAATAGAACTCAAAGGGAGCTCACACAGCAAATAATGGAAAAATGTGACCAAGTGTATAGATCCAGAGTGATCTAATAGGCAACAAAAGGTGAAGAATGGTAGGAAAAACCCTCCTATTTATAACAAAATATTGGGTCATTCTAGATCTTGGTGCATGATTAAAATAATATTAACCAAATCTAGATCCACCTTTTATGGGATATTTTATTATATTTGTTGGAGGGAAAAAGTATTTGACTTGGGTCAAATCCCTTTATTTGTCAATAATAAATAAATAAATGATTTATTTATCTTTTTAAGGAAGTGGTTGAAGGATAATCAAATAAATAATGATTTATTTAATTATTTGTGGGTGATTTGGTCATATTTAACAAGGAATATTATCTAAATAAGATTTAAATAAGTATTCCTAGAAATTAATAAGATAAATAAAGGTTTATCTAATTAATTTCTTTGTTTTGGGTTAAACATGACTAGGAATAATAATTAAATTATGATTTAATTAATTATTCCATAAGGAAAATCAAACAAATATACGTTTGTTTAATATTTCCTTTTGGGGTTTCCTGTTTAGACCATAAATAACCTAATAAATGTGGTTTATTAAGTTATTTAACATAGTGAAGGCAATTTTACTTAGGGTAAAATTAGTCTTACATGGTGTACTTGGGTCCATCTAATGATAATAGGTTAGATGACCAAAAAATGGTGTAACAGATTGCCCCCCAGCGTGCGAGTGTTAGGAGCAAATCGTATGACCGAAGTACGTTGTAAGAACTCAATCACCAGACATCAAAAGGGACGTTAGAGAGAGAAATGTGAGGTAGACTAATGTGCTGAAGAACTAGACCCTGAGGAGACGAGACTTACAGGTGCAACAAGTCTCTTTTTATGAGAGGGTACCTGTGCTAAAGGCGGCGGGGGAGGCATACCTATGCCCGCCAAGACAAAGTACAAAAGAATAGTGTGTCCAGTAAACAAGGGACCGAACCATAAAGTACAACCAGCATAAACATGAGCCAAAGAATAATACAATGAGGAATCCCACATACATGTTGTGCCTGGGATAATAGCCAGGACTTATACAATAATATCTAAGTACATGAGATAAACCCAAATGCCCCCTATAAGCGGGGAAGGGCTCAAAAAATCTGACTGATACATGCAAATCAAAGAGGCGCTGCAAGTGGCTGAGGCCGACATCATCAAATATGTGGAGCGGCATCGAAGGCTGAAAGGAGGAGGTCATCCGGGCATGTGGGGGGCTACCTGTAGGGCCACCCCCTCATGAGGGCTGAGATATCTCACACACACCCGGGAATCACCAAGAGCTGCTGCTGCATCACTGAACCATTAAGTATACGAATCTCGATCATGCTGAAAGGAGCTGGAATGGAGAAACAATCAAGTCAAAGGGAAATGAGAGATCCCTTTGCCTGATCCGAGGCATCGAACAAGAGTGGAAGATGGAACCAAGGTACACCGCCCTCTATACCTATCTTCCGGAATGAAGGAGTTGTTGTCGACAGAAGGAGGTCTGCCATAGGTGAGGCAATGAGAGATCCTCGACTAAGGCACGAGAGAAAATAGTAGAGCGACGGACAGACTAATACCAATGATGATGGTGGAATGGACGGGACTGAGTAGCGAATGGAAGACTTCCCTGGCTAGATCATAAAGGGCATGAATGACATGGCAGCGACTGACACAATATCATCAGGGATAAGGGACAATGGGACTGAAGGCCATAATATGCGACACAAGAGAGAAACCAAGCAATGAGGGATGGAGGACTATAGCGGGGTACAAAGGGACTCGGGATAGACTCCATGAATGCGATGATGACTCCACTTGGATGCTCTAAACAAGGGCGACTCGATGGTGCTGCCACACAGTAAAGGTCCAATGGGGGACCATGAAAACATGAGTACAAGATGGTAACTCACGACGAAAATCAACACGAACAAAGACAAGTAAGGAGGCAAAGTGGTGCCCCAAGTACAAGTGTTGTAAGTGAAGAAATGCGATTTTAAGGAGAGGTATGGTTGAGGGGCATAGGTGCCTCCAAGCATGGTGTGGTCATGCCAAAATGTATTTAGAAAAGGGGGAATCTAAACACATTTTATTGATGTGGTGCGCCATTTGTTTTCTTTATGGTTATGCAGTTTGAGAAAGGGAATGGAGGATTACCAATCTCTTTTGGTACTGCATATAGGAAGCAAATGGACTTTAAGTTTCTGGGTTGGCATACCTGGTGTCACTATCCCAAAGAGAGGAGTTTGAGATAATGAATTGATGCTCTCGTAGGAAAGCTATAGGTTGGTCAACAACAATGTCTAAGAGATGGAGTTGCTGATGTAAGATGAAGGAATGATAAGGGGTATCGTCCTTAGAGTGATCTGAAGTGATATGGGACTCTAGAGGTTCTTCTAAATGTGGAAGAATAATGGTACTAAAGTCGGCACGACCAGATACACTAGGAGAGTTGTGGAGAATAGCTTCTCTTGGTCTCTCGAATGTGGGTGCCCCCTTACCCAAACATTGGGTTTCAATGTAATGGCCACAAGGTGTATGTGGTGTAAACGCATGGGTTCGATGTAAGGGGGAATAGAGAAAGTCAGGGGTGGAGATTTTTTCCATAATTTCGTCATCTTGATAGAAGATGGGGTGACTGGCGGAAGAAATACCACCTGACGTGGCGAAGCTACCTGAATCATCATCATGAGAAGAGAGGGTCACATGCGCGTTGTCACAAGGGGTGATAGAAGAGTAAGAAGATAAATGATCTACCAATGTTGAGCCCAAGGTGATCACTGAAGGAAGGTCAAGCGAAACAACAGGGGAAGATTGAGATGGAATGTTCCCCGAGGGTCTCATGGATGATGATAGGTAGAAAATTCTGGATGAAGGCTCCTTCATCTCAACATCAGGAGGGGGAATGTCAATGGGAGCAGTCATGTTTGGTAGTTTTTCCAAAGAAAAATGCGCAAATAGGGGAGAGTTGGACTCATTGCGCTTGGCCTCGAATTGGCGGACCACGGCTAGAGAGGTGCGGAAGTCCTCGAGGCGGGGAAAAAGGTGGGTGTAATGGACATGGAGATCACACAAAGCACAGGGGTGGTTGGTGTGAATAGTCTTGGGGTTCTTGGTCGCGGTCGCGAAAGGAACAGAGGCTTCCGGGACCGTGGACTCAGGGAACGCGACATTAACCATGGGCTTGAGATGAAGCAATTCAGGACAGGTATGGGTGGCATGACCAACAACATCACACAAAGCACACTGGATGGTATGCTTTGGAGGGGTAGGGTGTGTCGGGGCAGCCTTTTCCTTTGATGCCCCCTTGCGAGCTTTGCCCTTCTTACCCGAAGTGGTCGCAACAGGAGGTGGTTCCTGTTGAGGTGACTGAGGCATTGTTGCAGCGAGAGAAGTCATGGGGACCGGTTGAACCGGGGTCAAAGCAATATAAGGTTTGGGTTGACCATGCAAGGTGGGGGCTGGAGGATCAAGGTACCATACGGGAATCCCAAGGGTCAGGTTAGGAAGAGAGAGGGTGGCCATGACAGGTACCGTGGTCACTCCTGGTGGGGGAGCTAGGAACGGTATCTGACCAGAGGGGTAATGGCCAGGTGGGACGGCTCCTACATGGCTAAGGCTTGGAGGAACCATGCTAGGAGGATAAAGAGGCTCATGACTACCAGCTGTAGGTGAAGGGCTAGGAGCAGGTTGCGGAGAGCGTGGCTGCTGACTAGCCGAAGCAGGTTGCTTGAGAGCAGCCCGAGACGATTGCATCATGAAAACATTCGATGAGCTGGGGTCAGATATAGGAGGAGGAGGAAGACCAGGGAAGGTTCCGACCAAAGAGTAGTATTTGTAGACACCAGGAGAGACACTGGTCAAGGAATCGATGGTTTTCTTGTTGGCTACAGAAGAGATGGTCGTCTCAGGTGAGGTCTGAGATTTTGGCTCATGATATGTCAACTGGTCAATGGTGACTATCTTTCCATTATGAGGGAAAGACATCTTGCGGAAAACCGCGGATGGGACAGCAGACATAGCATAGGTGTAGCTCCACCCCAAGAGAATAGTGTAATCTAGAGGGGCGTCAATGACTTCGACGTCAACGCAAACAGTCTTACCGGCAAGGGTGATAGGACAATTACGGAAAAGGCTGATGGGCTGGGAGGCGTGGCCGTCCCACGCTCGAAGGGTGATCGTGGAAGGGGCCAAGTCAGGAGATCTGAGTTGCTTCCAAACCAAAGCGGACATCACACAGGTGGATGCCCCCTCATCAATTATACACCGAGAAACGTTAGCGTTCCGGATTTTGACGGGGATTTGGAAGGCGACGGAAGCAGGAAGAGGAGGATGTTCTGATTGATGGGCATCGAAAACAATCATTTGGTCATCAGCAGGATCTACAACACCCATGGCAGATAGCAGAGCCTTCTTTTGGGAAGGGCACGACTGGAGGAGTTCCAATGTGGAAATGGCAGCAGGAGACTGCGCCAAATCATCTACTATGCTATACGAATGAGAAGCTCGACCAGAAGCAGCATTTTTGCGTAATGGTCCCTCAGGAATATTGGTATGAACCTCAACTTTGGGTTGAGGGATATGCAAGGGACCATTGGATGTCGAAAGAGGCTCTGTAGAACCTGAAGAAGGGGACTCGGAGGCAGACTGAGCGAAAGGTGTGGGGTACTGGCGAGACCGAGTTTGAAGGTTAAGGTCGACGGTTAGAGGTGGATCAGAGTTCATCATGAGGATCTGGTAGTTGGAGGAACCAGAAGGGGAAGGTTGAGTGGCCACCTGTCCGTCAGGTGGTTGGGTAGCCACGAATCCCTGCTGTGCATCCACATGCGCTTGAGGGGGCGGTGACTACTATTGCAGGGGTTGAGAAGGCAAGGGGGGCGGAGGTGCTGTTGCTGGAGGAGCTGGAGCACCAAACTGCGGATACGAATAATAAGGGGGTTGGGTAACAGTATGGTGAACAGGAGGTTGGGCCAAAAGACGAGGCATGCTGTGTCCTGGACACATGCTATCGGGAGGGGAACAAGTGCGGGAGGTGCTGCCCCCTCCCCCAGGAAAACCATAATCCGTGGGAGGTTGGGCATATGGATGAGAGAGAGCTCCAACGATACCGTCGGCAGAATGAGGTGCCCCCGGGGTGTTAGCACCACCGGGCCTAGGGAGGTCAGGAAGGACGGTATAAACATAACCTGTCTGAGCGTAGATCAAGTCATATTTTAATGCCAGTTGGAGGGCGGCTTCTTTGGTTTGGGGGAAATGCGATGCGACATCTTTCCCGATAGGAGGCAATAGAGATCTAAGGAACCATTCCATGTAGACACGGTCTTCGAAAGTAGGGGATTGACATATGCTCTTTCGTCTCCGCCATTCCTGGACATGATCGGATAGGCGGGTCGCAGATGATTGACAGAAAGAAGTCAAAATTTTGATACCAGTGTCATAACGAAGGGGAAGCTGGAAGTAAGATAAAAAAGCCCGGGCAAGAGTCGCAAAGGTGGTGTGAGAAGAAGAGGGCTGATCAACATACCACTTAGAAGTCGCTCCTGTAAGTGTTCGTTGGAACAACCGAAGACGGACAAAGTTATCGGTAATGGAGGTAGATGAACACCACATGTGGAAAGATCGAACATGATTTGCAGGATCTTCTCCAGCAAGGCCTTCAAACTTTGGGATATCAGAAGGGAGCTTTGTCGGCATGGCAGGCCAACTAGCATCATGGTGTATAGGGTCATTTTTCAACCGGTCCAAATCAGGGAGGCTGAGGCCTGCCATGAAGGGGAGCAAGGGCGTAGTCGAGGTAGTTCCGATGGCGGTTCCGCTAGTAGTAGTCCCGGCATTAGGGCTGGGATTACCACTAGCGTTAGGCCCTGGACCAGACATAGTGAAGGTGACAGGGGGAGAACCGGAAGTAAAAGGAGAACCCAATGAATCAGAAGAGGAGTCGGAGTGCGGACTCGGAGGAGGACTAACTCGACGACGGCGGGAAGGAGTAGGTCGACCGACTGGAAACTGAGGGTGAAGGCCAAGAAGTCTCCGGGATGTGCACTTTGGGGGCGCAATGGTGACAACACAAACACGGCACGAGGGGAAGAAGAACGACCGACAAAGGCAGGGAGGTGCAGAATCAAGTGATTACAAGGTCGAAATAAGGGCAAAAAGGTGCAATGTCAATTGATTTTAAAGTCTTTGCCTGGCGGTGTAAACCAGGCTCTTCTTCGCTTAGGGTGAGTGTGTGGCGTACGTTAATTTTAATTTTTAAACCCTTTTCGTTTTGAGAGCAAGAGAAAAAGTGTGTTGCGTAACTGAAAATAATGCTGTAAAACACAGTATATAATGCTGAAATAACAAAAAATTAACAGCTACTAGGGCATCGATCTAACCCAAGAAGGTGAGTCTCTCAAAACTAATCTAAAAGAGGGAAAAAATCTAGTCAAAACACACTAAAAAGAGGCCAAGAGATCTAGGGTCGAAAGGGACAGAGATCTAAAGGAGAAAACTATTGAAAAGAGGGGCAGATCACAGCAAAGAGGCAGAGGTAAGGTGGCTGGAAAAAGGAGGAAATCAGCAAAAAGCAGAAAGGGCAAGGAGGAGGCCCTAAAGGTAGATCCAAACAAATATTCAGGAGGTGATTTGAAAGGGAGAAGAGCTGATTTAAAGGGATCTAAAAAGGAAGGATCAGATCTGAAAAAGAAATGGCTAAAAACTCTGAAAATTTAGACACTTACAGCAGCTAAAACTCTTCCACAAAAAGTGGAGGGTACTGAGGCCCTAGGGGGCTATATTCCCACTTAGTTGAGTAAAAGAGAGCAAGAATAGGTCTAAACGGGCGGAGATGGAGGTCAGACAACCCTGACAGAGGTTCAGACAAAACCCAGAAAAATTTCAGAAAAATTCCAGAAAAAAGTCCAGGTCGCAGTTTTTGACCTGTTTTTCGCTCAGGTAGCAGTTTTTGGGCTGTTTTCCACTTCCCAAGTCACATTTAATGGGCTAAAAAGTGCGACCTGGAGTCCAGGTCGCAGTTTCTGGGCTGAAAAGTGCGACCTAAAGCTCCGGGTGTCCCGGCGGCAGATTTCCGAAAAAGTTGTCGTCTCAGTTGCGGCTGATGTCTGTCACCTGCACAATAGGGCCAGAAACACACGGAAGTTAGAAATTTTAATGTTTTAGGGTTTTATGTGAGAAAAACAACATAAAAATAGGAGAAAAAAAAAAAAAAAAAAACTGAAAAGAAACCCTAGGGTCTGAAGTAGTTGGATATGCAAGAATATGAAAAACGACAGCGGTCGTAATTGAAAACCCTTGTGGAATTGCCAATTGTTAGTATGAATCCTTTGTCGAAGTGTACGAAAAAAGACCACTTTAGCTACGCATAACTAATAGCCCTAACAACAAAAGTGGCTGCCAATATCTTCAGATCTGCAGTTAGTTGATCAAGAAAAGAGCTGCAAAAAACCAAATCTATGCATAGAAAGACATTAAGCAGTAAAAAGAAGGGTTTGCTCCATATACCAATAGACAAGACAAGAACAATTTTTGAAAGAATTTTTGTATTAAGGGCACCTGGGAGGAAAACAAGAAGGCGTATCCAATTCTCCTCAGTGGGATGGGTTCTTGGAAGTCCTCAGCACTTCAGATCTAGAATCTCTCTCTCTTGTTGGTGTAGAAAACCCAATGCAAAGAATAGAGCTCAAAGGGAGCTCACACAGCAAATAATGGAAAAATGTGACCAAGTGTATAGATCCAGAGTGATCTAATACGCAACAAAAGGTGAAGAATGGTAGGAAAAACCCTCCTATTTATAACAAAATATTGGGTCATTCTAGATCTTGGTGCATGATTAAAATAATGTTAACCAAATCTAGATCTACCTTTTATGGAATATTTTATTATATTTGTTGGAGGGAAAAAGTATTTGACTTGGGTCAAATCCCTTTATTTGTCAATAATAAATAAATAAATGATTTATTTATCTTTTTAAGGAAGTGGTTGAAGGATAATCAAATAAATAATGATTTACTTAATTATTTGTGGGTGATTTGGTCATATTTAACAAGGAATATTATCTAAATAAGATTTAAATAATTATTCCTAGAAATTAATAAGATAAATAAAGGTTTATCTAATTAATCTCTTTGTTTTGGGTTAAACATGACTAGGAATAATAATTAAATTATGATTTAATTAATTATTCCATAAGGAAAATCAAACAAATATAGGTTTGTTTAATATTTCCTTTTGGGGTTTCCTATTTAGACCATAAATAACCTAATAAATGTGGTTTATTAAGTTATTTAACATAGTGAAGGCAATTTTACTTAGGGTAAAATTGGTCTTACATGGTGTACTTGGGTCCATCTAATGATAATAGGTTAGATGACCAAAAAATGGTGTAACAACAACATCTACTTTAATGAGAAAATGACAGTTATTCTACTTGACAGTCCTTTTCCTAATAAGACTCAAATTGTTCATTATTACATTAACAACCTTATCTCCTAAAAACAGTTTCATCTTTGAAAACTATTCCTTCACATTTTCGAATAGGATGTAATGGAACTCATCACTACATGACATCTTAATTAACCTCCTCTAAATCTGGAAACAAACCCTGCTTTTTAGGAAAACTGGTTCTTATCTTCAATGAATGATTCGAATGATGATTTGTCTTCATCTCGTGGTCCTTAAGTCTTGGATGACTACTGGAAAAGTACATTGAACCTTTGAAAGTCTCCACCTATTCAAAAATTCCCAAAAACCTGCTTATAAAGCTTCAAAATAGTACGCTACAAAAGTATGACAGTTTTGTAGCGTTACAAAATTGCCATTTTCCATCAAAATTCTTGTCTCTTTCCTTTGGTAATGTCTTCATCATGCTTAAACACCTATTTCATATCATTTTTACCTCTTGGAGACATCTCAAAGTGTTTCAAAATTCTAAAAGAAAGCTACAGTAGTTTTGTAGCATTTTCCTGGTCTTCAAGCCTATGAACGCTACGAAACTGCTGAAACTAGTGAAATTTCCAGATTTTTTGTCAAGCTTAAAAAATGTGTCTTCCAACTGTAAAAAACTCGTTTCCAACATGCAATTAACCTTTAAAATCATAAACCATCTCACACTATTATTCTTGAGGTGTTTCTTCCTCATTGGTGATGAGTTGAGCAATTGGCTCCTCAACTACTGTCATTTTAAGGCCCTTTTTCTCCAACTCCTCATGGATTAGTTCAAGATGTTCCTGGAGGTCTTTAACCTGATCTTTCAACTTTCTATTGGTATATTTCAAATGAAAATTCATTCTTCTAACATGTTTGACTTCTTTCCTCAATGGCATGGTCCATTTGATTAACTGTTGTGTATTATCTAAGTTCTTGGAAATACTTTCAACCTGCTCTTCTAAAATCTCTTTCATCTTTTCAAATTGAACCTTCTAGACATTATGTTTTCTTGCTTCTTTCCTCATAACAGAAATTTCATGGGTGGCCAACTTCAAATGTTCTTCAAGGAGTTCAAACTCTATTTTTTCTATTACTTTCTCCTTTCCTTTCTTTGACTTGCTAACTGAATCTTTCTCTGCAGGTGATGAAAGATCAATGATGTCTTGTGGTGGATTGACTGTGTCAGTGGGTGGATGAACCTCTTTACTGCTCTCCAATAGCTTTCTAGCATTCCTTTTCATGGGCTTTCTTTCCTGGAATATAAAACTTTCATCCTCACCTTCCTCTATGTCCTCAACTTGGACTATAGGTGTCTCTTCTATGTCAATGGCATGTAATATGTCTTCTAAATTTTCTTTAGCTACTGCTCTGTCTTCTAAAGTCACTGTTTTGTCCTCTAAAGCCATTGTTTGACTCCTTCTCATCCTTTTGCTTCCTTGTTTACTCACAACTTGTTTTTGTTTTGCAGGTTTGACCACTTTTGATTTTTTTTTTGTAGATGGGACATTGGGTGTATCAAAACTCTGCAATTGCTCTATTTCCATCATAATTGGTTCACTTGATTCTACTCTTGCTGGTTCACTTGGTTCTGTCACCACTGGTTCACTTTTTTCTACCACTAAGGGTGATGAGATACTCCTAGGTTTAGGAGTTCTTGTAGGAGTAAGAGCATCCAACTCAAAACCACTAACAAACAAAAATGAAGACCAGTCACTGCCTAGTCTTTGGAGCTCATCTAAAACCAGCAATTTAATTAAACAATGATGAAACAATGAAGTTTCACTTCCTTCTGATTTTTCTTGGACCCTATCTGCCATTTTTTCTAGACTTCTGTGCAAATATAAAGGTAGATCAGGAGACATCTTACCAGGAAAGTGCAGGAGAAGTTTGAAATGGTAAGAGTAGACTTTATGGCATCTCCCTTCACAAGTAAAATATTTCTGAATGATGAGCAGCAACTTTGAGTAGTTATCCTTCATGCAACTTCTTGGAATGGAATTATTAAGATTCATTTCACTATTTTCTGGCTTGATAAACTCCTTGCACTGCTCCATGTTGAACTTGAACCCTTTTAACCACTTCTCTTGTCCCCTTGGAATCCCTCTTGCTGCTACAATGACCTCTGGTTTAATGGTGAGATTTAGCATCCCCACTTTGGTATTTGTTCCACTGAAGTTTAAAGCAACTTCTTTGGTAACCTGTACATGGCAGCCTTGTAGTCTTTCACAAAACTATAAGTATCCTGTCCTTCTGAAGACTTCTACTGATTAGGAGATCAAGTCTCTTGTAGAAAAATGCTCAAAAATGAAGCTGCTCAGAATTGGTCCAAACCAGATCGAATGGAAAGAGCTCGGAAAAATGATCCTGTAGACGTGAATGGCACTGAAAACTGACGTCGTATGAGGAAGATATTCAGCTTTGAAGTTTGCCAATTTCAGTAAAAGGAAGGCCAAATTTGACTTTATAAAAATTATTTTTATTAAAAAAAAATATTCCACAGAATATTCTGGGAATATTCCATGGAATATTCTGAAGAATATTCCAGTGGAAGCCAATGAAAGGGCGCCACGTGGCCAGCCTGGAGGCCGCCACGTGGCCCCAAGGTGGATTGAAATATGGTTCAAAAATTTGTTTGTATGGCAGCAAGATTTGAAACCGGGTCGGGCGGACACAAACGCAACAGACCGATCGTTGGGTCACAACGTGGCTTTTTAATAATCATCCATTTGAACGTTTATTTCAATGATAAAATTAGTTTGGGCGGGCCCGAAAGGGGGCCAGCCCCTCAGCATACGACTTTCCACTCGGAACCATTGCACAAATTAAATGGGCGCACAACGAAACATGGTTATGGTCACGTGAATTCCGCCAAGTTGTTTCATATGCGGTTATTATATGGTTTAACATTAAACAAATGCCGCATTTAACTCCAAGTTTGTTAAACCAATTTCGATGGGTGCAGTCATATGACCTGTGACCCTTATCTCCTTAGCACCCACGACTGGCAGAGTGCCAAAAAGTTAGCGCCGCTCCTATTTTAGCGGGATTATCTAGAGTTCTCCACATTTAGTGGAGTTTTTCTAGGTGACACTGGGCAAACTTCAGTTAGCCATAACTTTGGCTAGGAAATTCCATTTGGGATGAAATTTTTTTTGATTTTGGGGTATTGAAGCATTCTAGAGCTGTTGGGATAGGTTGTATAGCCATCAGGGCACTCTATTAGTGATTTTACCAGCGATTTTGGTTGTGGAGCCACCAGGGCCTAATGAAAGATCAGTTGTGTTGAACTATACTCATCCATTGGAGGTGAATGAATAGTCGATTTATACTGATTTCAGTCTTCTGTTTCTAAATATGCAGCTAATTTTTCCTTTTGAGGCTTTCTACACAGTGTAATTCTTAATTTGAGAATTAATGAAAGAGGGAAAATCCTATTTAGAGGCTTTTGGACCCAGCAGAGGTAGCCCAAGAGAGGGGTGAACTACTTAAACAAATGCTTACTGTTATGCTGTGAATTTTTGCTGTTATATTTCAGATTTTGCTTCATTAAACAGTAACTTTTCATAAGTACACTTTTCCCAATCAGACTTGTACAGTGAACACAACTCCTTAGTTTCACTTCAAACCACATTACTTCCTTTGCAGAATACTTGAACTTGCTTATTCACACATAAAATTTTGATTAATGAATACTTTGCACATAAACAAATACTTTCATTGATCGGATCTATTTCAGTGTTTACATTATATCTCTTTAGGCAGAGCCAATTTGTGGGCCAGAAGCTTCTGGTTTCATCCTTTCTAGTAAAGGTGAAATAACCAGTAAAAGCCCCCTAATGTCAATCTTTGTATAAGAAATACTTTGTTCTCACAATTTCAAATAAGATTGGTATCAGAGCTCTAGGTTCTGCTTAAGAGTTTGTGAAATTTGTACAAGAATATTGTGTTATTCTGCAAAATTTGATGCTTACTAGGCTAAAATTGAAAAGAGAGGAAGGTCAATTGGTTAGAGAACAAGTTAATTCTCAACCAAGGAGGGCTAGAGTGCCATTATCTCCACCTTCCATTTCATCCTCATTAGCCTTAGAATCAGCCACAAACATGTCTTCCAGAGAAGGAGAAGTACATGAGGAAATGGATCCCAAGGAAGAAGAAAGAGTCTTTAGAAAAGCTTTCTTGGACATGACTGAGATGGTTAGGATCCTATACCAGGAGAGAAATGATAAGATTGTTGGAGAAGGGTCTAGAAACCAAAAAGAAGAAGGAGATTCTTCAAGAGGAAAGAAAGACAAATATGAGTCTAAGAAAGGGAATGGAGGAAATGGTGATTCACCATCTCCATTGTCATCCTCATCCTCCACATCATCCTCTTCTACTTCTGTTAATCAGTCACACAAAACAAAAACATCTCTTAAAAATCCTTTGTTAAAGCTTGATGTAAAGTTTGAGTTGCCAATGTTTAATGGTGATGTGAATGCAGAAAAATTGGATAACTAGATTAGACAGCTGGAATTATATCTAAGGATTCAGAATTTGCATGATGATGACATAAAAATCCAATTAGCCTCTTTGAGAATGGATGGAGAAGCTTTGGTTTGGTGGGAAGCCAAGACCAAGGAAGAAATTAAAAAGCATGGTAAGATAACTCTAACTTGGAATGAGTTTATTACAGCTATTAAGAAACATTTTTATCCTCTTGCTCATATTCAGAAAGCAATCATGAATTGGAAAACTTTTAGGCAACTTAAGGGTCAAAATGTGCAAGATTATACCCAAGAGTTTAGAAGGAGAGCACTTCTACTTGGAGTAGACTTACAAAGTCAAGACACCTTGTTGAAATACATAGGAGGTTTGCACAATTATCTGCAACATACTATTCTAATGTTCAAACCTACCAGCTTAGATGAAGTATGTGTTCAGGCTACACATTTAGAAGCTAGAGGAAAGAATACTTTTGATGAGGATAGTAATTTCAAAAACAAAGGAAAGAAGAGAGTTGCAAATTCAAGAAAAGAAAAAGGAAAGTTCTTTTGCACGAACTGTTCAAAGACAAGTCATGATGAAGATCATTGTTGGAAGGTTCATCCTGAACTGAAACCAGAAAAATACAAGAACAAAAGCAAGACCAAAGAAAAGGAGAAAATTGTAGCAACGGTTGAGCAAGACTTAGGGTCAGACTTAGGAGATGAGACAAAAAGCATAGCCATGGTTTTAAAGAACATTAAGGGGAAAGAAGTGGTGCAAGACACAATTCCCAGTTCTAGCTCTTTGAATTATCACAAAGATACTCATGATCAAAAGAGGAGGATAGAGCTCTTCCATGTGAGGGTAATTTCAAAACATACCAAAATTGACACACTATTTGACAGTGGGTCACAAGTGAATCTTACATCTGAAGACTTGGTCAAGCAGCTTAAACTTGAGACCATTCCACATCTGAAGCCTTATCCACTTGGATGGATATGCAAGGATGCCAATTTGCAAGTCTCAAGGAAGTGCATATTGCGCTTTGCAATAACTGCACACTTTATTGACACAGTTGAACTTGATGTGGTGCCGCTTGATATATCAGGTATTGTTTTGGGAAGTCCTTATTTATTTGACAGGAAGGCCATCTTTCATCACCATGAAAACAAGTATCACTTGTTCAAAGATGGTAAAGAGTACATTGTGAGAACTCACAAGAAGAATTTGGAATCTTCTTTACTCCATGCAATTCAATTGAAAATACTGGTTAATGCAAGTCAAAGTCTAACTTTGTTGATGTTGAAACAACCAGATTTTGAGCATTCGCCTTTTTATGATGTTGCTAATGATTTGTCTCAGTTTAATAACAGTTTGTCTTTGAAAGAAGATGATTTTATTTTGCACAAATTACCTTTTGGGTCAGCCAATGCAGTGAATAAAGTGTCAAAGAAAAGCAGTGCAAGCAAGGAGGACACCCAATTCAGCATGGGAAAATGTTGGTTTAAGAATGGTAGAATTCGCCATGGGAACAGTTTGCAAGGTGAAAGTTATTTTAAGTCTTCTGGGAAGTTTGATCAATGTAGAAAAATTTTGTTTTCTGCAGATTACAATTGTTTTTCTGCAAATTTTAATCATTTGCACCATGACTCTATCGATCTTAGAAATGCTCGATCAGTTGATTCCAGAGACAGATTATCATTTTCTCAAAAGCTTCATTTGATGAAATCGGGTAGATTTCAGTTATTCAAGGGTGGAAGAGTGGAGAATCAGTCTCCACATTATCAGTTTCACTAATCAGAGAGCTTTTGGGGTCCAAAAGCTTCCCATTTGGGAGGTGTGACCAGGAGACCAAGTCTCTTGTAGAAAAATGCTCAAAAATGAAGTTGCTCAGAATTGGTCTGAACTAGATCGACTGGAAAGAGCTCAGAAAAACGATCCTGTAGACATGAATGGCACTTAAAACCGACGTCGTATGAGGAAGATATTCAGCTTTGAAGTTTGCCAATTTCAGTAAAAGGAAGGCCAAATTTGACTTTATAAAAATTATTTTTATTAAAAAAAGAATATTCTGGGAATATTTTGTGGAATATTCCACAAAATATTTTGCAGAATATTCCAGTGGCAGCCAATGAAAGGGCACCACGTGGATAGCTCGGAGGCCGCCACGTGGCCCCAAGTTGGAGTGAAATATGGTTCAAAAATATTCTGTGGAATATTCCACAGAATATTCTGCGGAATATTCCAGTGGCAGCGAATGAAAGGGCGCCACATGGCCAGCCCGGAGACCGCCACGTGGCCCCAAGTTGGAGTGAAATATGGTTCAAAAATTTCTTTGTATGGCGACAGGATTTGAAACCGGGTCGGGCAGACACAAATGCAACGGACCAACCGTTGGGTCACGGCGTGGCTTTTTAATAATCATCCGTTCGAACGTTTATTTAAATGATAAAATTAGTTTGGGCTGGCCTGAAAGGGGGCTAGCCCCCTCGGCATACGACTTTCCGCTCGGAACCATTACACAAATTAAATGGGCGCGCAATGAAACATGGTTATGGTCACGTGAATTCCGCCAAGTTGTTTCATATGCGGTTATTATATGGTTTAACATTAAACAAATGCCGCATTTAACTCCAAGTTTGTTAAACCAATTCCGATGGGTGCAGTCATATGACCTGTGACCCTTATCTCCTTAGCACCCATGACTGGCGGAGTGCCAAAAAGTTAGCGCCGCTCCTATTTTAGCGGGATTATCTAGAGTTCTCCACATTTAGTGGAGTTTTTCTAGGTGACACTGGGCAAACTTCAGTTAGCCATAACTTTGGCTAGGAAAGTCCATTTGGGACGAAATTTTTTTTTATTTTGGGGTATTGAAGCATTCTGAAGCTGTTGGGACAGGTTGCAAAGCCATCAAGGCACTCTATCAGTGATTTTACCAGAGATTTTGGTTGTGGAGCCACCAGGGCCTAATGAAAGATCAGCTGTGTTGAACTATACTCATCCATTGGAGGTGAATGAATAGTCGATTTATATTGATTTCAGTCTTCTATTTCTGAATATGCAACTAATGTTTCCTTTTGAGGCTTTCTACATAGTGTAATTCTTAATTTGAGCATTAATGAAAGAGGGAAAAGCCTATTTAGAGGCTTTTGGACCCAGTAGAGGTAGCCCAAGAGAGGGGTGAACTGCTTAAACAAATGCTTACTGTTATGCTGTGCATTTTTGCTATTATATTTCAGATTTTGCTTCATTAAATAGTAACTTTTCATAAGTACACTTTTCCCAATCAAACTTATACAGTGAACACAACTCCTTAGTTTCACTTCAAACCACATTACTTCCTTTGCAGAATACTTGAACTTGCTTATTCACACATAAAATTTTGATTAATGAATACTTTGCACATAAAAAAATACTTTCATTGATCAGATCTATTTCAGTGTTTACATTATATTTCTTTAGGCAGAGCCATTTTGTGGGCCAGAAGCTTCTGGTTTCATCCTTTCTAGTAAAGGTGAAATAACCAGTAAAAGCCCCCTGCTGTCAATCTCTATATAAGAAATACTTTGTTCTCACAATTTCAGATCATCTATAGCTGTTGGGTCTTCATTGATCAGATTCATATCTGATGGCTCATATCTTAAACATTGGCCACCCTTATTTACTTTTATTTTTGGTTCCATAGCTTCTTTAGTGTCTTCTCTGCCTCGCTTGATAGTTTTCTGCCTCGCTTGATCAGTGATCTTTGAAAACCTTTGAAAACACTAGCCACGTATTTGGCTCAATGCAATAGCTCTCCAGGGCTCAATATCACACAAATAAGGAATGAAGAATGAGAAATGACTGAATTAGGAAATATTTTAAAGTTTGGTATTAACTCATAACACAATGATGACTCATACATGCCTAAAATGGTGATGATGACTTCAGACCTGACCATGTACCTTGATATTTACCCTCACTGAATCAAATGGTATCTAAATTACCCTTTCCCAATGATTTTCTGACACCTAACAGCTAATTTTACATGACAGACAGGAAACCTCACTTTCATAGCATGTTTAGTGTAAATCTGGGTGTTTTCACTACGAAAGTATCAGTGGTTTCATAGCGAAAAGTGAAATTTCCCAGTGTATTTCGCTACGAAACTGTGTTTTCTTGGCTAAAATGACCATTTTGGTATTAAAACCTTGGGATATGAAAATTGTCAGAAAAATATGAGTGATGTGACATGAGGGGATTTGAAAGTGAGTGGGTTTGGACCTTAGGGTAAGCTTAAATAGGAAAATTTTAAAATATTTCCTTAACGAAGTAAATAAAAAATGAACCCTACAACCCTACCTTTGACACATGAACCTATATGACTTTGTCAAATGATGCTTCATTTTTTTGAGTGAAAACAGTGGATCCACTTGGGATGGTGTGCCCTAGTGGTACACCAAAGAACAAATAGTTCCAGTGCTCCTATCCATCTTCTTGAAAACAAAAACTTTGAAATTTGTCAAGATTTCCATCAAACTCTAATGGCCTTCACCTCAGGCTCAAGCTTGATGATTCACCTTGTCATTATTAGCAGAAAAACATATAAAATGGAATATATACAATGGAATGAATGATCAACATATTTTAAGAAGAGTAGTGCTTCAAAAACCTACCATTAACAGGCCCTCCAGCACATGGTTGTCCATCCATCTCCTCCAAAAAGTAAGTGTTGTTCCCATGAAATGTAGCTACTCTAAATGAACCTTTCCAAATGTTCTAAAACTTACCATGTTTCCCCTTCTCTTCAATCCCAACCTCCCATTTCAAAACCACATCTTAGATTTGAAAATTTTCCTCCTTGACCTTCTTGTCAAATGTCTTCTTGATTATTTTTTGAGATTGTTGATTACTATTATAGACTTCCTCCCTTTTCTCCTGCAATGCTATCAACTGATTAATCCTCCTTTGGATTAAATTTGGCTCCTCCACCAATCCTTGCAGCAGCTTCATGACAGGTACTCCTAAAGATGTAGGAAAAATGGCTTCAGCTCCATATACCAGCTCATAAGGTGAAGTTCCAATTTACCTGTTTGTGCACACTCTATCAGCCCACAGAGCATACTTCAGCTTCAAATTCCATGACTTCTTATTCTCCTGTAACACCTTTTAATAATCCTTACAATGATTTTGTTAGAAGATTCAGCAAAACCATTACCTTGTGGATAATATGCAGTATAATGCCCAAGAGTAATGTGATATTGATGACAAAAAATAATCAACTTCTTATATTTAAATTCCCGTGCATTATCAGTGATGATATTCATAGGGCAGCCAAATCTAGACAATACATTATTTTCCAAAAATGAAATGATAATTGAATCATTTTCTTGCCTAGTTGGGATTGCTTCAATCCACTTGGTGAAATAGTTAGTTGCTGTCATAATCTAGTGATGATGACCTGAAGATGATGGATGAATCTCAACAATAAAATCTAGCCCCCACTGTTGAAATGGTGCCTCAACATAAATAGGCATCAAGGGTAAAGGGACAAGCTTCTTCTTACCATAAAAAATATGGCATTCATGGCAGGCAGCAATCTTTTTGTAGACATATTTAAACATTGTAGACCAACAATACCCTGCTCTGAGAATATTATTTGTTGTAGCCTTCCAATATTGATGACCTCCACAATTTCCTTTTTGAAACTCCTCAATCACTTTTTCAGCCTCTTCTTCCAACAAACAATTCAACAAAATACCATTGATATCTTTCCAATACATATTTTTTTCAATAATGTAGTACCTTAAAGGCTTTAACTTTACAAACCTTGTCTTGGAATTTGTTAGATCAGCAGGTGCTCTATGATGATGTAAGACAAAAACAATGTATTTGTACCAATCTAAAATGATGTACTTTTCCTCAATGGGGATTAGCTCTTCCTCTTCATCTACAATTTCTGAAATTTCTACAATTAAATTCATGTTAAGACAGTCAAATTTTGACTGTGCCATCAACTTTGCTAGACCCTGAACTTTGACCCATTTTTTGGGCTTGATCTCTATATCATATTCCAGCAAGTTAGCAACCCATTTCCCCCTCTTACCATCGGGATCAGCTTGATTTAGGATTTCTTTCACAACAGCATTAGGAACAAAAGCTAAAACATGTGAATGCAGAATGTAAATTCTGAAATCTTTGATGGCCTTGACCAAGGCATAAGCTTGCTTCTCTAAGATGTTGTACTTCAGCTCAGAGTCAGCTAATGTCCTACTAAAACATGAAATGGGCTTCTCATTACCTTGTTGTCTTTTCTGCAACAAAACTCTAGAAATTGTATTTTCTGATGCAAATGTAAAAACCAGAATTTCTTTTGAGAAATTTGTGTTGATCAACACTGGTGCTTGGGTGAGTGCCTTTTTGATCTCCTCAAATGAGTGCTTTGATTATGCTTTCCACTTGATGTCAACTCCTTTCTTTAGCATCTTTGTTATGTCCTTTACAATCTCAGCAAAATTAGGAATAAACCTCCTCACAAAATTTACCTTCCAAGGAAAGACTGAATATCCTTTCTGCTTCTAGGTAGATCCACTTTCTGAATTTCATTGATCCTATTTGGATCAATCTTAATCCCATCTTTAGAAATAATATGTCCAAGTAATTTACCTGAAGTTAAAGAAAAAATTATTTTAGTGGGATTGAGAGAAATTCCAAACCTTCTACACTTCAGCAGAATATTTTCTAGGTGCTTCAAGTGATCTTCTTCCCTCCTTAAGAAGACTGTTATGTCATCCAGATAGAAAACCACCATCTTGTCCTTCTCCTCAGCAAAAGAAATTTCCATTGCTCTCTTAAAGGTAGCTCCTGCATTCATAAGACCAAAGAGCATCTTAGCATACATGAATGTGCCCCATGGTGTGGTAAAGGTTGTTTTTTCCAAATCTTCCGGATGCACAAGAATTTGATTGTATCCTGAAAAACCATCAAGCATAGACATCCTTTGGGAACCAACAATGTTCTACAATATTTGGTCCATATTTGAGAGAGGGTAGTTGTCCTTCAGATAGGATTTATTCAAATTTTTGAAGCCAATGGATATTCTGATTTCTCCGCTATTTTTTCTAACTAGAACCAAGTTTGCAATCCACTTTGGGAATCTGATTGGAACAATGATTTTGGCATCAAAGATTTTCTTGATTTCCTTCTTAATCAGAGGCATGAGTAGCGGATTAATCCTCCTCAAATTCTTCTTGGAAGGCTTTTCATTTTCTTTAATGGGAATGGTATGTTGAATGATGATAGGATCATATTTATTCAAATCAGCATAACTCCAAGAAAAAACATCTATTAACTTTTTCATCATCTCAATATAATTCTGTCTCAAATCAACTGAAAGAAACTTTGAAATTTTAATCATTTTTGGCATAGCTATTGTACCAAGATTACAGCCCTCTACCTCTTCATCATCAGCTTCTATCCTAGGAGACTTGAACACATCATTCTGATCAAAAAGCTTCTCAAGGGGTATGAGGCCTTTGGGTATAGAGTTGTTCTTCAGCTGTAACACTTCATAATTTCCCTTTGATTCATCAAGCATGTTTGCTGAATTACTTGTGTACTTTAAAACTCTTCTTTCAGCTCAATAAAGTTATTTGCTTGTTGGTCATCCTCAAAAAATTTCCAATGGATAATGTTATCAGGGATAGCAAGTCTATGGCGAACTTCAACCTCATATTTTTTAGTGGAATGTATGGGAATCATAAATAGACTTGCAAAGACAGCTAGGGAGTCAGCAACTGAGTTTTGGTCCCTAGCCTTAACAATGAATGAATATTCTTGGAAATTTTCCAACGTGTCCATGATTAAATTTCTGTATGCCCTCATTCTCATATATTTAGTTTGATACACTCCCTCAACTTGCTTAATGACTAATTCTGAATCTCCACAAACAGAAATATTCTGGGCACCCATTCTTTTCAAAATTTCTAAGCCCAAAAATAAAGATTCATACTCAGCCATGTTATTTGTGCAATAAAAATTCATTTTTTAAGAGCATAACTTACTTTCATCATCTGGAATTGTGATCCAAATTCCTGCTTCTACCCCCTCTTTTCCTGTTGATCCATCAAAGTGCAACAACCACCAACCTTCCGGCTTCTCTTCATTGATTTGCTGATTTTTTGTTTGCTGATTTTCTATCTACTGATTTACAGTTTGCTGATTTTCTGCCTTCTTTTCATCCTCTGCTTCATCAGTCAACTCATTGAAAAGAATATCAAATCCAAGTTCAGTATCATGAGCATAAATTGGAAATTTATGAGGTTTATATTTACTACTTACCATGTAATCCATTCTTGTTTCTCTATAAAGTCTCCTTTGCTCACCAAAAATAGGAATGGTGGCATAAGTTAGGTCCATCTGCATTGTACCTTTGATCTTTGCTACCTATGACCTTCATAACAGCATGCCAAACTTAGGTGGAATGTCTGATACCACAATTTCCATGACCACTGTCTTGGCAAGGACTTGTGTAAGACCAACAAAAACATCTTTTATTAAACCAATGCACTGAACTCTTTTTGAATCAAAGGAAAACAAATCCTTGTATGGTCTAGTAATTTCCAACCCCATCCTTTCCATGATTACTTTGGGCATAATATTGTGAGAGGCTCTTGAATCCAACATGGCATTATGCAATGTCATGTCATGAATGCTAAAGCTAACATAAAAAGGTGGCACCTCCTCATTCTGCTCATCTTCTAATCTTGGACCCAAGTATATGGTTGGATGATCTTCTTGAATATTTATGATATCAGCAACTTTTGGTTGTGAATTCAACATTTTCACAATCCTACTTCTGTATTCATTTGCTTTAAGAATTTCTCCAAAAGGCACTGGGATTTTGATCTTAGAAATTTCACTCTCCAAACTGAAAATAGAAGCATATTTTTCAGTCTCTTTAACAGGAGGAGGAGGTGGTGTATCTTTCTTGACCTCAGTAGCTCTAGGACATATTTCTTGGTTTGTGTTTTGTTTGCAGTAATTGGCACATTTCTATTTCTAAGGTTTTATTGTTTCTGCATCTCAAATATTACATGTTGATATCCCTTAAAATAATCAGATGGTTCCTCACCCTTATTTTCATATTGGTCTTACTCATTATGTTCTTCCTTAGTCAAAAATATGCCAGACATGTCCTCATCTAAGCAATGAATGGATTCTTTTGGAATCTCAAGTTGATCTTCTTCATCAACTAAGTTTTGTTGAAAAGGAGGCCTTACTTGAGGGTCAGGAGGCTGATTTTTGTTTTCCCTTGGTCTCTGTTGGTTTTGAGTTCTTGTAAGTTGAGGTTTTCTAAACTAAGGTTCATGTTGTGTAGTAGGAGCAGAGGCATTCCCAAGGGCTAGCCTATCCATTATTTTTACAATTGTTTTCATCATAGAATCAAATTTGTCATCTGAGGTGGAAGGCTTATCTTCTTCTTTCAACTTAGTCTTACCCATCTTGGACTTTTTTGTTGCTATCATATTTACCTCCACCTTCATTGCATCATTCTGCATTTCAGCAAGTGAAGGGGATTCTCTCTCTCTCAACAGTATAGAAAATTCATAATCAAAAGCTTCAGCATATCTCATTTGAGCTAACGCTGGTGGAAGTTTTAAATGGGCAGGGATAGAGTCATAAACTTTGTTTTTTGAAAATTTTTGGATAGTTTCGTCAATAGCTCTTCTCAAGCTATTGTATTCAATGAGGGCTTTTACATGGTTGGTTCTATTTCCTCACTTCCTCAAGAATCTATCTTCAAATTCATTCCAATTATGTAGGCTTCCTATAGCAAGGGCTTTGAACCACTTCCTAAATTCAACGGTAAAGCTCCGAGAAAACAATCTCATCTTGACATCCTCATGGTAAAACTCCTCCCTATCTATAAAGTCGTTGAATTGGTATACTTGCTCTTCAGCTATGATCTCTTCATCACCTCCCCAAGTTTTGATTCTAGCAAAGTATTTTCTAGGAAGGGAATTTAGGAAAGTTGGAAGAACAAGAGGGGCATGCCTAGCAAGTGTAGCAGGTGGAGGAGGCACATTTCCTGCCATGATGAATGGGACTGTGGTAGTTTTAGGGATAGAAGCAGTAGAGGAAGAGGAACTGTTAGGAGGAGGGTTTTTTGGTTTTTTTTGTCCAGTGACAATTGAACTCCAATCAGGAAGAGGAAAACCAGTTTTACTTCTCAACAAAATTTCAAAAGGGTCAAGATCCTTCAACCTATCCAAATATTCTCTTTCTAACAGCAACTCATAAGTGACTGCTTCCCAAAACTCCTCTTTATCTTTTTGTGTCACTAAAGCTAAGGTATCAATGCCTCTTCTATGTAGGTCTAAGACAATTTCAGCTAATTATTTTTCACTTTCAAACCTAAACAAGACTTCCTGAATTTTATCATCAAATATTTTTTCTTAAGGACTTCTTAAAACTTCAGAGGACAAGGATTTTGTATGTAATGGAGTACTTGATATTGCAGAAATGCCTTAACTGCCTCTGGAGATGGTGTTTGGATTTTCCACAGTGGTAGGTGGATCTAGGTCAGGATTACTCATCGTGTATCTCCTTCTCGAAGCCACCTGTTGATCATGTCAGCATTCTGTTAAATTCCGTTAAATTCTGTCAAACAATCCCCTTTAAACCCCCTCTGTTTGGCCTAAAAAAATCATTTTTCTGCCTATCGTTCCCCTTTTCTAAACTCAAAATGGCATTAAAAAGGGAAAAAACCCACACTTGAAAACATATATGGTCTGGCACCTTTCGGCCCTAGTCCCTCGGTCTTTTTCTCCACGTAACCTGGGTGTTAGACCAAGTCACAACCCGAAAGGCGCTTATCAAATGAATATCAGGCGCGTTCATAATCGTCGATCTGTACTGATCGGATGGTGTTCGTTCATCCCTGCCGCGCCCGTAGCCTACCTGCCTACTGTCTGATCAAACCGTAAAATCAACGGCCCGGATTATATCTGTCCCTGTGGTCCCTGCCCCGCGTCCACTGTTCAAAAATGCCCGGTATCTATTGCACCACCTTTCATAAGTGGGCGGTATTTCTCAATTCGGAGCAATTCCATACATCGCGTGACACGTGGCTCCGTCACTATTCCAAAACCGCTACCTCATCGCGCGTTATCGTTCGACTGAGGATACGGAGGGATATGCATTATAGCCGTCCAATCTGGGGGTCTCCATCCAACGATCATCACACTACGGAGATGCACGGGCGTTAATCCAAGTGTACAGTGCCCCTGGCCCACTACCCATCACCTCCGATGCATTCACAGCCGTCGATCTCCTCCTGAGATCAAACGGTCCAGATTTGATCACCCCCGCCTTAACCCGGTCTTCCTCCACGTCATCGTCCCACGTGTTTATCGCATTTTTCCTCTGCCATTTATATATTCCATTCATATGTCATATTTTAATGTTTTACGTTATAACTTTAGCCAGTCCATCCACCATTTTTCCACTGCATTTTTCATCGCCACCCCACATACTTCCGCCATTTCATCATGCCACGTTGCTACACAGTCATCCCCACTACATTGTCGTCCCTATGCATTTGTTTTCTTGACGAGTTTGCGGGTTTTGCAGGTTTACAGCGGCAGAAAACTATCACGATTCACAGTCTCTATTATTGTGATATAGATCACGTCAAAGGACCATTTTTCAGAGCTGATTTATGAAGAAATGCCTGGGAAGGTATGCCGACAAGACTTCCATTAAAAGTAATAGAGTTAAAATCTGTCAAACCCTTCGGAGTCATTCAAAGCACGGATTTTGAAATTGAAGACATTAATGTTGCAGCAAAGAGTATCAGTGGGAGATCAGAGGAATTCAACATTCAGCATTAAAGATTTTAAGCCTTAATCTAGGGTTTAGAAGGCAGAGGGTACAATGCACAAGAAACAATACCCTCCAGGTTTCATTTCAGCAGAATTTTCTTTCAGGAAAGGACAGAATGTTTATGTGATTTTACTTCTATGTCGTGTTCTTGAAGAGATTTTCACCCAGCGCATTTATTATAGAAAGTGGGCTACAGAGTACATACAGCACTACAAATTCATCAAGCAGTATGGGCGTGCACGTTTCTGCCATCTTTTTTTAATGAGAAAAATTAAAATATTCATCACCAACTCCCTTTTCGAGCTTTCTTGTTCTCCTATAAAGCTCCCGAAGAACAGATGATTTAGGGTTCCAGATTTCATCAGAAAATTATGCAGTGAAAGGATTTTTGTATACATTTTGTTGAACTCTTGTATAAAGGCTCAGAGCCCATAGGGTCTTAGTGAGGAGGAGTTCCATCTGTTTAAGAGGATTTTGGTCTTTGGTATTTCATAGTCTGTAACTTTCTCTCATGTGTTATTTAAATAGATCATTTCATTTCATCCATCTTTCCTGTATCATGTTTTGGAATGCGAGTGGCTCACTGATTTTTGGTATGGATTTATCCTAGTTGATACCCATACTCAGATTAGTCAAGTGCTTTAAATATGGCTCATGCATGATATTTTGTTCCACTATTCATCTAAACCGTATTTCTGCTATATTAGTTTCTTTGGGAGGGTGCTTTTAAAACGTTATTGTCATGTATGGATTCTTAGATTGGTAAGCCCATGCATGGTGGTATTGTGTATCTAGATATCAGCTCAATGACAACTAATATGTTCTCAATAATTCATTCACTACATAGACCTTCTGATAACTTATTTCTGTGAGGTATTTCTGAATCGGCCCTCTTTACAGTAAGTTGTCTCTGAATTGTCTGTTGCTTTTGTATTGGAGTTTTTCATGTTGCCTCTACATTATTCCTATCTTTGTATCATTTTTCCGAAGGTCTTGGTCCCATTCAGATTAATATTTCTTGTTTTACAAGAGTTATCATGAGAGCTTTTTATTGATAACTTCATCTGTTATACCATATGCTCCTTGCTATATAAGATGTCCTAGGCACTGGTCTATCACAACTCTAGGATGTCTCTAGGAGCGACAACACCACCTTTGATCATATGAATTTTGAATGGAGTCACCAAGGTAGATGCAGCCTCGAATAGGTTTCTGAGCTCCTACTACCTTCAGAAGTTCATGTTCAAAATTTTGGGAAAGTATAATCTTCAGGCTCCCGGCAGACGCACCAAAATGTTATCACAAATTGCACCTGATAGGCTTCTAATCAGGAAACTTCATGTAATTGTTTCAAACCAATCTTGCAACTAAAGCTTAGCCTCTTCAATTTGAGAGGGCTCTCTCAAAGGGTTAATGATATTTGATAAAGATAAATCTATATGGCTAACTCTACTTGGAAAAAAAACTTGCTTGTGATGTGTATAGGTTGAAAATAGTATCAGTCTCCAAACATTGAGCTTATGGAGTCAACAATTTCAATGATTCAATAGTAAGTTCACTTGACATGGAAGTTGAGGTAGGTAAGAGTTTTTACCAAAGGTAAACACACATGAAACAGGAAATAACACAGTCAATTCATCTATAAAGGAATTCAAAGCATTACATGAATGAATTCTGAGTATTAAAGATGAAAACCACTGCAAATGGTGCACATTGAAAATGTAGATAATATAAGCACTAAAAACTCAATCAGAATCTCAGGTTGGTCAAGAAACAAGTCTCTGTATTACTTAAAATAGTCCATTTACATAAAGCTACAGTATTGCCAAAAAATCTCCAACCCTTGACAAATTTGAATATTTGCCCTTTAATAGACTTGTTACATGATGAGATTATCTGCCTCCTGTCTATATTCATTGAAATTTCCATAATGGCAAATTGCATAACAATAAAACATCTACTTTAATGAGAAAATGGCAACTATTCTACTTGACAATCCTTTTCCTAATAGGACTCAAATTATTCATTATTAGATTAACAACCTTATCTCCTAAAAAGAGTTTCATCTTTGACAACTATTCCTTCACATGTTCAAATAAGCTGTAATGGAATTCATCACTACATGACGTCTTAATTAACCTCCTCTAAATCTGGAAACAAACCCTGCTTTTTAGGAAAACTGGTCCTTATCTTCAATGAATGATTTGGCTGTTGATTTGTCTTCATCTCATGGTCCTTGAGTCTTGGATGACTGCTGGAAAAGTCCCTTGAACCTTTGAAAGTATCCACCTATTCAAAAATTCCCAAAAACATGCTTATAAAGCTTCAAAACAGTACGCTATGAAAGTATGACAGTTTCGTAGCGTTACAAAATTGCCCTTTTCCATCAAAATTTATGTCTCTTTCCTTTGGTATTGTCTTCATCATGCTTAGATGCCTCTTCCATATCATTTTTACCTCTTGGATACATCTCAAAGTGTTTCAAAATTCTAAAATAAAGCTACAGTAGTTTCATAGCGTTTTCCTAGTCTTCAAGCCTAGGAACACTACGAAACTACTGAAAACAGTGAAATGTAAATATTTTTTGTCTAGCTTTAAAAATGTGTCTTCCAACTGTAAAATCCTTGTTTCCAAAATGCCATTAACCTTTAAAATCATAAACCAGCTCACCCTATGATTCTTGAGGTGTTTCTTCCTCATTGGTGATGAGTTGAGCAATTGGCTCCTCAACTACTGTCATTTTAAGGCCCTTTTTCTCCAAATCCTCATGGATTAGTTCAAGCTATTCCTGGAGGTCTTTAACTTGATCTTTCAACTTTCTATTGGTAGGTTTCAAATGTAAATTCATTCTTCTGACATGTTTGACCTATTTCCTCAATGGCATGGTCCATTTGATCAATTGTTGGGTATTATCTAATGTCTTGGAAACACAGTCAATCTGCTCTTCCCAAATCTCTTTCATATTTTCAAATTGAACCTTTTGGACATTGTGTTTTCTTTCTTCTTTCTTCATAACAGCAATTTCATGGTTGGCCAAGTTCAATTGTTCTTCAAGGATTTCAAACTCTATTTTTTCCATTACTTTCTCTTCTCCTTTCTTTGACTTGCTAGCTAAATCTTTCTCTACAAGTGATGAAAGATCAATGATGTCTTGTGGTGGCTTGATCGTGTCAGTGGGTGTATGAACCTATTTACTGCTCTCCAATAGCTTTTTGGCATGCCTTTTCATGGGCTTTCTTGCCTGGAACGTAAAACCTGCATCATCACCTTCCTCTATGTCCTCAGCCTGGACTATAGGAGTCTCTTCTATGTCAATGGCATGTAATATGTCTTCTAAATTTCCTTTAGCCATTGCTCTATCTTCTAAAGCCATTGTTTTTTCCTCTAAAGCCATTTTTTGACTCATTTTCATCATTTTTCTTCCTTTTTTACTCACAACTTGTTTTTTTTTTGCAGGTTTGACCACTTTTCATTTTTGTTTTGCAGATGGGACATTGGGTGCATCAAAACTCTGCAATTCTCTGTTTCCATCATAATTGGTTCACTTGGTTCTACTCTTGCTGGTTCACTTGGTTCTCCCACCATTGGTTCACTTTTTTCTACCACTAAGGGTGATGAGATACTCCTAGGTTTAGGAGTTCTTGTAGGAGTAAGAGCATCCAACTCAAAACCACTAACAAACAAAAATGAAAACCAGTCTCTGCCTAGTCTTTGGAGCTCATCTAAAACCACCAATTTAATTAAACCATGATGAAACAATGAAGTTTCACTTCCTTTTTTTTTTTCTTGGACTTATCTTCCATTTTTCCTAGACTTCTGTGTAAATAGAAAGGCATATCAAGAGATATCTTACCAGCAAAGTGCAGGAGAATTTTGAAGTGGTAAGAGTAGAATTTATGGTATCTCCCTTCACAAGTAAAATATTTTTGAATGATGAGCAGCAACTTTGAGTAGTTATCCTTCATGCAGCTTCTTAGAATGGCATTATTAAGGTTCATTTCACTGTTTTCTAGCTTGATAAACTCCTTGCACTGCTCCATGTTGAACTTGAACCCTTTGGACCACTTCTCTTGTCCCCTTGGAATCCCTATTGTTGTTGCAATGACCTCTAGTGTAATGGTGAGATTTAGCATCCCCACTTTGGTAGTTGTTCCACTGAAGTTTAAAGCAAATTATTTAGTAACATGTACATGGTAGCCTTGTAGTGTTTCACAAAACTGTAAGCATCTTGTCCTTCTAAAGACTTCTACAGCTATTGGGTCTTCATTGATTAGATTCATATCTGATGTCTCATATCTTAAACATTGGCCACCCTTATTTACATTTCTTTTTGGTTCCATAGCTTCTTTAGTGTCTTCTCTACCTCGCTTGATTAGTGATCTTTGTAAACCTTTGAAAACACTAGCCACAACTTTGGCTCAATGAAATAGCTCTCTAGAGCTCAATATCACGCAAACAAGGAATGAAGAATGAGAAATGACTGAATTAGGAAAGATTTTAAAGTTTGATATTCACTCATAACACAATGATGACTCGTACATGCCTAAAACGGTGATGATGACTTCAGATCTGACCATGTACCTTGATCTTTACCCGCACTGACTCGAATGGTATTTAAATTACCCTTTCCCAATGATTTTCTAACACCTAACAGCTAATTTGACATGACAGACAGGAAACCTCACTTTCGTAGCATGTTTAGTGTAAATCTGGGCGTTTTTGCTATGAAAGTATCAATGGTTTCGTAGCGAAAAGTGAAATTTCCCAATGCATTTCGCTACGGAACTGTCACTTTCTTGGCTAAAATGACTATTTCGGTATTAAAACCTTGGGAAGTGAAAACTGTTAGAAAATTATGAGTGATGTGACATGAGGGGATTTGAAAGTGAGTGGATTTGGACCTTAAGGTAAGCTTATATAAGAAAATTTTAAGATATTTCCTTGACCAAGTAAATAAAAAATGAACCCTGCAACCCTACCTTTGACACATGAACTGTTATAGGTCAATTTAGGCACCATTCCCAATGACCTGGTTAACTGGACATCATCTCCAGAACCAATAAATAGGGTCTATCATCCCCTATCATTTCAGTTTTTTTATGCCCTAAGACAAAGAACAAGACAAATCATCCATGACTTTCATTTGCAAAGGTTTCCAAGATTTGAAGTTTATAATATATCATGTGAGATCTCACCAACGCTGCCTCTAAATGGACTAAGTGCATTGCATATGCAAGTAACCCCATTCAAGGGTGCTCTGAAAAGCACTTCCCGACACTCAAGGGTGTGTTGGTCACATTGAGAGCGAAATTCTCATTGTTCCGGAATCTCCACTTGGCCAGTGCCTTCTAGAAGAGTTCACATGTGTTAAACTTTGAATCCATGTGTCCGTTTGATACCTCTGAGACTGGGAACATGTATTGCCTATTATTAGAAAGTCATTGATTGTAAAACTACCTTCAGCTCCTCTATAAATTGAGCACGGACCATAGTGTTTGATAAGGAAGAATTTGAGTAGAGAAATGTTGGTGGAATTTCAATTGAGGAAATGATTTGAGTGACATACTACTGGAGAGATGTGCATTGTGATGAGGTTGGGATGTTGCTGGAGATGGTGACGATAAATCAATCACTGTGTTGTAACATCCCCTTCTATCCATTAATAAAGATTGTTGCTTACTTTCCCACATATGTATCTGTATAAGCTCATGTATTTCATATTATGAATTCTTATTTGATGCATATGGCTCATGTTTTATTGATTTATCTGAATAATTTGAATAGAAAGCTGTGATATTGTTATCTTTTGTTGTTTAGTGTTCATCTTTGCAGAGAATATTTTGGCAACTTAGCTCAGATTTTAAGGTACAGCAAGAGCAACAAAAGGAGAATAGGAAGCGCTTGGACTCCAAGTAAGTTCTTTGATCTATTATGTGTTTTTATTTACAGTTAGGAAAAGTAGTTGCAAAGTCTTTAACCTGTTGTTCTATATGAGCATTACATCTAGGGAAGAATGTTTTATCCGTAATTCATAATTACGCATAACAAATTAGCGACTCCACTGGGGGAGTTTACCCTTCATCCTTAATGTATTTGCCTCCGATTTTCTCTGTTTATTCACCCAGTAGAATTTACTCGGAAATATTATGCTTTTTGAAATCCAAATTTGCATTAGAAGTGTGTTAAACAGTTGTATTTTTCCTTATACATTGTGCCCAATGCACTATTGTACAAGACATAGTGATTTGCATAGCACTGTCTCCCTTTCAGACCTACGTTGCAATGCACTATCTCTCTTTAGAGACTGCGTTGTCTCCTAAAACCATCCAAATTCTGTTGAATTTTTAATTGCAATTTGTTTTCAGTTTGTTGTTTGTTGTGTTTTAAAGAGCCTGATTCCTCAGATTGACCAATGACCGTACCTACTCCTTCCTCCTTTGAAAGAAAGTTTGTTCAATTTTTATTTAAAGTGTTTTTCTTTATCATTGACGAATTAGTTTCAAAGTATTTTCATTGCTACATTAGATCCATTTGCTTTTGAAAAGGAAATTGTCGTAAATTCTTCATTTCCTGATAGGAGAAATTGTTGTTAAATTACTCATTTTTCCTTCAAAAGGGAAATTGTTGTTTACATTCTTCATTTCTCAAAAGTAAAAGGCATTTGTTTTTATTGATTTGGTGCACTTAGTTTCTTTTCTACATTCATAACATTAAAAGAACTGAAAATAAAAACCTGCAATTGCATGTAGTGGATTGTGTGTTTTGCAAAAGGAACAATTAGGAAAGTTGCATTTATTTTTGTGCTCTTTGATTTGTTTTCTCTCAAATTGATTGCTCTTTCCCTCTAGTAGCTAGGTTTTTCATTGAAAAAACTAAAAGTGAAATATTGCTTATCATTTTAGTTTTCATTTTAGGAATTTCCAATACATCATCGTGGTGAACCTTGAAAGGAAAATTGATAAACAAGATCAACTTAAAATTTATCTCAATTTACCTAACAAGGAATTGGAACCATAACGATAACATTTAGAAGGTCTAGGCTAGAGACGTGTTTCGGCATCGTAAAACATAGTAGATGTCTTTAACTTCTCTGTGATACACTCCTAGTGTGATACCTCACCCTACGTACGTAATTATATCGTAGCTCATCCACGTACTTTCAGGTATATCGGTCGGTGTTACAGTACGAAAAGTATAAAGGGGTGCTCTCACTATGCGGTTTCGCATCAGACAGCGCTAATACGGACTTGGGCCTCCACATGCCATTGGGTATATTCTGGAGGACAAATTTAGGTAGCTATCCATCCATAGTGAACTGAGTTGGTCGCCTTGTAAATTGTGATACACCGAACACAACATTCGGGGAGATTGCCTACCCATACTTCTTCGTTCACTAGGAGGTATTATGCAATTCACAGTTTCTTGGTAAACCCTTTTGCCTAGAAATACCCTTTTATTTTGTTTATTTGTTTTTGGTTAAAATAAATCAGTAATCATGGAATAAAAAAATCCTTTCCCCTGTCGTTTACATATATTAGCATTGAAACCACCAGAAGTTACTCCTGGTCGGTGAAGGTGACAACACTCTACCGAATCAAGTACTATTCGTACCTTTGGTGAAACATCATCTTCCCATATACCAGAGTTAGGTCAAGTTGTTTCTACACATCCCGGTTCGTCTACTGTTGTCGATATGGAGTCCTCACAGCTACCCATGGTCACGATCCATCCAATCAGTGAGACCATACCTCTTGGAACCGACGTTGTTCAACTAGAATTTGATCCAGATCCTGTCTCCTATTTTCCAGAACATCTGAATCTCAAAGTTGAACAACCAGAAGTTGTTCCTGCCTTGGTCATCCCACAAATTTCTGTAGCCATTGAGTCTCCCATATCACATAGTCAACCACCTAAAATATACTTTGGGCTTGATGGTGAAATACTCCCACCTGGTTTAATTTCGATTGAAGAAATCCCACAAGACGAGACACCTTTAACTCCAACCCATTTTGGGGAGGACCTTTACCTGTACGAGTCTTTTCCTCAATCACCACCATTTGCTTTTGTTGATCATGTTCCTCTTCAGATTCCCGTCGATCCAAAAGGGTATACATTTTTCCAAGTAACCATGCCTAAACCATCATATTCGGTTGGGCCATATATTATAATTACATCAGCACCTACCCTCGCTACCCCGTCAATGTTTACAAATTCACCAGAGTCATATTTTCATGGTGGCCTTATGGTCCCATCAGGTTATAAATCTTAATCTGGAATTTTTTCTGGTGCATCTTCAAATCCATGGACTTACCAATGTCATCATCTGGTATTATAATTGGTAAACCTATAGTGAGTACTAAAATACTTGATTATTTATACACATCATCAAGGAAATATCAAGTCGGTCCTTCTGGGTCTATTCCTTCAATTACCATATCAACTAGACTCCCAGAATTTGGAGAGCAATATTTTCCAACTTATTATCCTCCTCATGTTGGGGGGAAACCTTTGGTCGCCCACTATGACAGTACTCCGTCACTTTTTGGTCTACCTAATGTCAAAATGAATGTTTGTCAATGGAAGCCCACTCTGCCTATCCAACCACAAATGGTTGTACACTCGTATCAACCAGTTTGACCTGTTACA